>WBMZ01008319.1:105135-303257 GCA_013400975.1 Atrichornis clamosus
AAAAAAAAAAAAAGGAAAGAAAGTTATTATTCTGTAGATAATTAACCTGATAATCAAGCTGGTAGAAAAAAATCTCCAAAAGACCCAAACAGTTCTCTATATGTTCAACTTCTACTAGAAAGCAAAACTAATTTAAAAAGAAAAAAAAGGCAAAACAATGTTGGAAAGCATATTTGGAAATGAAAATTCTGTTTCTAACATTCTTTAAAACTTTGCATTCTGGTATAAAGTAAACTATCACAACTATATTTTGTTCTACTATATTTTGTACATTTTGTCAGATTATAATGTTTCTTTTGAGGCTTTTGTCTTCCTTCTGAAATCAAACACAGTTTGCAAACCTTGAAAACATTGCTAAAGCTCTGACTTTCACAATCCATCGGAATACCCTGTGATGATGTTCTGGACATGACTGGAAGGGGACTTCTTAGTGTTGTGTCATTTTTCAGTGTCTTAGCACATATAGAGCTAATTATCTTAAGACGTTCAGCTTCCCACATGAAAATATGCAAAGTACTTTTGAGTTTTAACCCATATATGCATCCAGTGAACCAGTAAAGCATCTATGCAGACATTGGAGAACTGTGTAAAGTAGAAAAGTAATTCTGTAGTTTTTTAAATTAGTCACCAGTATGGTAGAATCAAACTTTCCCAGTACACTAAAATTTCATGGAAAGTTAATATTTGTTTCTGGTTCTGCTAATAACCATCACCTCTGAGCACATAAGTCATCTGAGCCAAAATGAGTCTTTTTACAGAGGTCTCCTGTGAACTCCATCCTTCAGGACTTCCAACCACCTAGAACAGATTTCTATTTAAATTCTCCTCTACTTCCAGAAAGACTTTAGTGTGAAGAATATATGTTCTCAGGTGCCCTTTTCCCCGCTCTTATAGAGACAGTAAAAGGAGAAGTGAAACGATAAGGTAATTACCACTTCTCTAAACTTTTAGAGACAGTTATGAAAGCTTTATTTACAGCCTGTTCCAATTATTAGAGTGAGTCTCGGTTGCAGGAAAAAGTTGGTATTTCTTGAATGTACAAATATTTGGATTAATTTAATAATTTTTGGAAGCAATGATAAACTTCATAAGCAATGATACATTTCTAAGTTAAGATTAGAACTGAACCTTAAGTTGATTCTTCTGCTTGTTCCCAATGATTTCAGTGGGAGGCCAGTTTCAGTTTCCTTGGCACATTGATCTGAACAGACACCTTTGCTCAGTAAAAGAGAAGAAAATCTAAGGATACGAGTGAACATAAATTCTAAATTTATAAATTTATAAATCAAATACTTTCTGTTGCATGAACTGGGATAAGTACATTTTGGAACTGGAAAAGGGGCATGGAAAGGAGATGGGGCAGTTGAGGAAGAACCCAGACTGTATTTGAAGTGGAACAGAGGATGTAATAAAGTTTTTGTTCTGCAAATCCATTGCTTTGCCTATCACTCCTGCTCACAGTAGCGCTCTCAAGTTCAAAAGGTAAAACCTGCATATAGAAAGTTATCCAAGTATTAAAGTGATGTCAAAGACCCCACATTTTTTTGAGCTCTAAGGTGCCCAAATGTCATATCAAAAACTCTCTCAGCCTTGAAACCACTTTTTTATTTTTTGGGAAAGGAAAAATTTTAATGGCCCAATTTCTTGCTTCCATAAACATGTTTAATAACTTCTGAGTTTTTGAACACAGAAAAATATACTTAATGATCTAAGACAGCAATTTAAAACCAGTTTTCAACTTTACTCTGCTCTGTAATGTTTCTTAGTAATTTAGTTGAAGCCTTTTTGCCTCATTAATTATTAAATGAATGTATTTTCCTTACAACTTGGTATCTTAGTGACCCAGCTGATGAGGAATCTAAAAGATGCAGCTGCCTTACTCATAGCAATAAACAAATGTTATGTAAGTGCAGAGCTGACTGGTTGTTTTAAAGCACAAACACAGGTGACATTACTTGGTCACCTCTGGTGATCAAAGAACTAAAATGGTGTGAATAAGGTGAATCTTGATTTAAGGAACTGCAGTCCTTTAACCAATGCATGAAGTAGACCCTTAGAAGAAGCAAGAGGAAAAGCTAAGTATGTGTTTAGTGTATCAATTCAAAGCTAAAGTGTTAAACCAATTTAATTTCTGAGAATGAAACTGTTTTTTTGCCTTGGTTTCATTACAGCACAGGAGTATTGCAAAGAGGTGGATATCAAAGTCATCATATGTAAAATGAGTTTTCAAACAAATAATTGTAAAACAGATATAGGCACAGTTCACTAGAAATCTACTGATTTTGCAGAGTGAATCTGTTTCTCTGCTTTTGTGCACTTTCAATATAGTTGGGTAAGCCACTGAAACAAAATCATACAACCAGCTCTTTGGATTTTAATATTTTCATTTACCTCATATGTTTTTTCTAGTAAACAAGTATCTGGTGAAACAAGAAAATCTCTACAGATATCATTCTTCACTGTTTTGCCCCTTACTAATGTGAATGACTGGCTGTTCTAGACATAGATTTGCTGAGAAAAGAGGATAAAGGAGATTCCAGAGCTAGGAGGATGTGATTTCTTCATCAGCTTCCAAAGTCCCTGTGAGACTATGTTAGATAAGAGATACGTAAAGTTTGGAGTTAGACAGCTCTGTAAGACTTGTATATACATCAGCGTATGATATACTGAACCTATCCTTCTTTTTCCAGAAGTTAGCCAAAATGATGATAGGAAAAATAGCATATTAAAAAAACCCCAAAATGCCATGCCATTATGTCCTCTCCTGATAACTGATCAACTGATTTTCCTATTTTCAACTCTTCATTTAGCAAAATGACCTATGTCATGACAAAAAAAAAAAAAAAAAAAAAAAAAAAAAAAAAAATTCATAAAAAAAAAAAAAAAAAAAAAAGAAAGGAATCTGCCTAAGAATCAAAAACAGAGATAAAAATATTGGCGTTTCCTAAACAGTTCTTAACTATCATACTTACTATATTTCCTTCTCTTAACAGGCTTAGGAATGCCCAGGCCACTCTACAGATCCTTACGTAAGGGATATAAATATTTATACTGTAATGTTATCCTAAGCACCCTTTGATATCACAGCTCCATTCTGCCAGGCACTGAACAAATACACAGGTGGAGATGCTTCCTGACCTGGAAACCATAGACTACAGATGGAAGGAGAAATAAGAGCAAGAATACATAAGAGTATGATTGTTGCCATATAATAACTCAGCGGTGGAACGGGAACAAAAATCATTTGGATCAGATCAGATCATAGCACATATGCCCTCCTAAGACTTGCAGTAAGGGACATGCACTAGGAAACAGTCTAAACTAGTGCAGCTATACACCAATACTTCTCTACAGGCAGTCATCCAACCTTCTGGGTACCACTGGTTTCCTGAGCCACAGGTGGTGTCTTTGTGTTTAAAATTCCTGGATTTTTTTTTAATTCAATAAGTTAGTTCAAATTAATTATTTTAAAGACTGTAACCTTTAGAAATGCATGTTTGCGATACCTGGATGAGCTAGCCAACACTGCTGTAGATATGACCACTATATCAGCCTGAGGTTTAAGTACCTCAAAGAATGTGGAACGGGTCTGACTGCTGGGATCTTATGATTTTTCCTTTCCTTCAAGTGTCCGAATGCCTCATCACTCTGTTATGCAAAAGCACCTCCGTTGTAGTGCTTGATGTGATTATATAGCTTGTACTATAGCTGGTATTGAACATTTTAAAGGTTATACTTATTTGAAGAATATCTGGAATACTTCACAGTCTTTACATCTGCCCAAGTAATTTAGATTTCAGCAAATAAGGGTTTCCTAGGATGTTACAGGGGTGATTAAACACCCTAATACAAATACTACACCTCTTTCTGTCAAATCACTGTGGGCTGTATTTTAAAGAAAATCAGGCAGATGTCTGGATGGTCAACAAAGAAGGGACAAAACACTTCTTCTAGATATTTGCCGTTTACCAGGTGCTAGAGTTTATTCCTCAGTAGAACAAACCACCTGCCTGTTGTTTGAGTGATATGACTGGCTAAGCATTGCTAAGCACTCTGTAATAACAATAGTACTGCCAAAAAAGAAGTTGTATACAAGGTATGCACACTGATGGCTTTTGCAGAAAAAAAAATGCAAATTAAGGCTCATAAGAAAGCAATCTTATGCTGCCAAAATATTTATTCATGGCAGGCATTATCTGCACAATTCAGAAACACATACACCACTCCATATCACAAACTGCTGACAAGATGTAGAAAAGGCAATAACACTATAACGTCTATGCACTTTATTCGTTACTCTGCTGAGGTAGAAGTACATGCATACATTTTCAAAACTAGTTAGAGAGCTGATTGTCAGCAATTCGTTCCCTAATATTTCTGCTGCAGATACTTCATTCACTTAGCCCCAGAGCCATCAGCATTTGGAGGCAAATGTGGAAAAAAAACCTTGCAGCGAGAAATGGAAGCAGACATCACATATTAATGGGTCCACCAAAGGACTGGTACTTCACTGGAAAGATCAACTGGCCTGAAATCTTAAATGACCTTGTGACATTAGGTCATTCTCTTTTTTCTATTACAAATTAGGTTTCTTTATAAGGCTTTAAAAATCCTCCCAGCTCTTGTGTTGGAGATAATCTGTTTGAATGTATTTTAAAACTTGAAACACGTGAACTGTTTCTATCAATATTATTAAAATTCTGTATCTATATTCATATATTATATTATTCATCTATTATATTATTTAAATTCTGTATCTATATTCATTTTTATTTCACATCATTTTTCCCCAACCTTTCAACATTACCAGCAATATTACTGAATATTTGTTGTTATGTAATAACTCAGTGACATGTAATCTAGGGATTTTTTTGAATAGGTAGTGTATAGTGACATTAATAGGTACTTTTCAAGGGTAAATAAGATACAGAAGCCTGAGTACGCAAAGCACTGATGCCTTTTTCTGAGACAATCACTAGTTTCAATGTCCTTTTGACATGCTATGTCCTATAGCATGGTCTAAGATTCTTGTGCTAGAGTACACAGAAGTCAAATATTTTTTCGAATAGGCACTCACAGCACATGCAAGTATAAATGGACTGATAGTGACAAACTCACGACACTTCTACCTATTTATTTTCAGATTATATTAAAAAAAAAAAGAACACCTCCCATTTCAATCTAGTCTTTCACAGAGTCAGAGAATCACAGAATGGCTAAAGTTTGAAAGCACCACAGTGGTTCAACCTCCCTGCTCAAGCAAGGTCGTGCTCGAGAGCATTGCACAGGATTGTGTCTAGATGGTTTGTGACTTATTCATATTCAGTGAGGGAGACTACACACCCTCGCTGGGCAATCTGTTCCAATGTTCCAATACTCACATAGTAAAGACCTTCCTCGTGTTCAGGTGAAAAATCCTGTGCATCTGTTTCTGTCTGTTGCCTCTTGTCCTAGTGCTTGGCACCACCGAGAAGAGACTGGCTCCATCCTCTTGGCACCCTCCCTTCAGTCTCTTCTCAAGGCTGAACAAACCCAACTGTCTCAGTCTTTCCTGGTAAGAGAGTTGCTCCAGTCCCCTAATCTTCCTTGTCACCTTCTGTTGGACATGCTCCAGAATCTCTGCATCTCTGTTACTGAGGGAACCCAGAACTGGACACAGCACTTCAGATGTGGCCTCACCAGGGCTGAGTAGAGAGACAGAATCACCTCTCTTGACCTGCTGGAAATGCCCTTTACAATGCATCCCAGGACACCATTGAACTTCTTGATCACAAGGGCATTTTTGGTGCATGGACAGCTTTTTGTCCACCAGGACCCCTGGGTCCTTCTGTGCAGAGCTGCTTTTCAGCAGATCAGCCCCCAGCCTGTACTGCTGTGTGGGGTTGTTCTTCCCCAGGTGCAGAACCCTACATTTGCCTTCATTGAATTTCAGAAGGTTCCTTTCTTCCCATCTCTCCAACCTCGAGGTCCTTCTGAAGGGCTGCACAGCCCTCTGGGGTATCAGCCACTCCTCACTGCTTTGTGCCATCAGCAAATTTCCTGAAGAGACACTCTTTCCTTAGAATAAGAAAGATTACAGACAGAAAAATGCCTATGAGGGTTGTATGGGTAAAAGCAGAATTCTTCCATAGCAGTTTGCATAACAGATGTTGAGGTTTCTCTGGCGACATCAAATCAAACACAGTGCATAGAGATTCATTTCAATCTGCATTCCCATATTCTTTGCTAGATACAGATGCCCTGTGCAAAGAATGAACACTGTTTAGCTGCCAAAAGCAGGCACAACATGTTCAATGGAATCTTGAGAAGCATAGGAATAAATAAAAATCCTTGTCCTTGCATACGGAAACCTCATTATTCTTCTAATTAAACTTGCCCACTCTTACAGAGAGACTTCTTAGCTGCAACTCTCTACGAATAGTTTTGTTTCTAAACCCTATTATATATTATTCATTACTAAACTCAAAATCCCCAGTCAGGATGTTATGTGTTAAAACTGTGTTCATGATTTTCCTCAGCTCTCTGAATTCAGTGGCAGAGGGGTAAAGCCTTGATTGCATTGCTGTGTTTATTGCAGAGTAGAGGGTTCCAAAGTACAGAAAGTATTCAGCCTATTTCTTTTCCTCCCAATATTGTAGCTTGCCTGCCAAACTGTGAGAGCAGCGTTACAGAGCTGCTAGATTTCCCTAGTCAGAGGGAAGGCTCTGCATTTCATTCCATAGATTCCTGTTAGCAGATGCTTGGCTTGCTACATTTTATGTTGTGCAGATCAAACCACAGCAAATAGGTCTTGAATAGAATTACCAGCTCTGTAACTCCTCTGGAGGGGTCTTCAGTTTCCAGTAATTTCCATATTTGTTAACTCTGCCTCATAATAACAGACTACTCCGAGTATAAAGAGGATTACCCAGTACTGATCTGTTGCTTGCCAAACTCTAGCTCAGGTCAGACTGGAGTAGCAGAGTTTTAATCCATTTAAGTGGGGGTCTTAAAATGCAATAATACTAATTTGTTGAAGTAATATTATACTTACATTAGAAACAGAGCAACAGACTGAAAAAATGGCATAAAAAACTGGAGTCTGGTACAGAGCAGCAGCACAGGGTCAAGGGATGAAAAATTTTATGCTTACAATTTTATGGATTTGAGAGGCTGGGATAAATAGTCTGGTTTTGCAACTTAAAAAAAATATATAAGTGAGATTCTTCAATGTAACTATATCATACATGTTGAATACAAAAGCAAATCAATGAGCATCTCATTTTTACTTTAGTATCTTTCTCTCTTGTTGAAAAAAATGAAATTTAATTGGCATTGGGGATGAATGTCCTTGCTTGGGCTGGTGCTGGACCCTAGGATGGCTCTTATGTCTAGTCTGAAATCATGTTTTTATTCATATACAGTGTTTACTCCACTGTCTGCAAGCAACAAACAAAATGTACTTGTGCTCTGAAGTTTGTTTAACTCTAGGAATGTGTGAGATCCGAAAGCAGGGAATAAGAGCTGAAAATTTGCATAAAGGGATAAGGGTTAGGAGAGTGAAGGATGAGACCTAGGACTACATTCACAGAACACGACGTGTCCACATGTACAGAGTCTGGGGCAGGTTAGATTAGGCATGTGCTATCTGAGCCAAAGCAGAGAATTTCCCACAGGGAAAATTTCACCTGTCTCCTCTGTGGGAGTTTCCAAAATAAGCCGTTCTACAAGTGAGGTTTAGGGGTCTAGGGAAGAAATTATTATTGTACCTTATAAGCTTCTTTCTATAACCAGTTAAAGGTGTGTTATGTAGAAATATGGTTTCAGGAAAAAAAAAAACAAGCAAACAATAACAACAACAAAAATAATTAATACTCTTTTTTCACAATTTTTTTAAAATTATAGAGTTATAGATAAAAAAAAGGTTAAAAATCAAAAAAGAAGTTGCTAATATTTATGACAAATGGAGAAGAGAGAACATGAAGGAAGATGTCTGAGACTTGAAGCATTTATTTTTCTTTTGCCTTAAATACAATAGGAGACAATCATTTAATTCTCAATACACTTTTATGAACAGATAATATCAAAGGCAAAAAAAGAAAGCACACTGGAAAAAAAGGGGTTTTGAGCCAAAAGGAAGTTTAGCAGAAGGACCAGTAGTTTGTCTCCTTCACTAGTACAGGAGTACCCTCTGGACAACAAGGTAGCAGCTAATAAGGAAAGCAGGAGTTTACTTTGGATTTGGAAAATAAGAAAATTACCATGCACATCTCTGCAGATTTTTCTTGAGGTGTTTTAAAGCAGTGTTGCCATGATGGGAAGAATGGAAAGACAAAAGTGAACTAGGTAGGAAGAGATGCAGAATTTGTTCATATGCCTAAAGACACTGTGGAGGCCAACACCAAGATAAACAACAAATCCAATTTATGTTACAGAAAAGCCAATTGCATCTGAAAGTTAGTAGGAAACGGCTGTGTGATGAGATCATGTTGGGTGTAGATATCCTGATGTGCCCATCTGGGGCCTTGGTGGGTAAATCTATATACATAAACCAAACAAACAAAAAAAAAAGGGAAGGGGATAGGCTTTGTACTGATCCAACATAATTCATACCATTAAATTTTTAATATATTTGCTGAATCTTTAGCCCAAATCTTCCAGTGTCTGGGCATGTTCTGAGCCAGGAACATTTCGAGATCTCCAACAAAGGCTACAGAGCCCCACTACCAACCAGTACTGATCCCCTAGGAGGTGGCCCTGGACATATAGTCTATCCAATAGGTACTCCTGGATCCTTACTCTCCCTGGATACCTCATCCCTAGAGACACACACACACACACACACTTGCAAACATGCACACAGCACAGTTTGTTAAGTAAAGGTGATTAGGATACGTTTTGTGCATATAATAAAAAGCAGAATGAGATTTCAAGTCATAAACATCAGCTAAGCAGGGGGGAAGGAAGATGGATAATATGAATATGAGCATCTAAATTAGTTTCAGACTCAGAGAGCTGCTATTTAGATTCTTCAAGAAAGTAAAGTATTTAAGATAATGAAAAACGTATGCAAATGTTCTTAGTTTCATTTGTTTACTGCTTTCACGAACTACTTCAAGGAACTCATTAATGGAAACTAATTGGAACAGGTTCTGTGTTCATGTCCAGTTTCTTTTATAATTGCTGAAGTCACTGATTTGCCATGAAATAGCTTGCATTTAATCTGTCTGATTAAAAAGGGCACTTTCTCTTGCTGTACTCATTCGAGTGGAAATGAATTGTTCACTGTCATGCACCAGGCTGTTCCCTTCATTTTATAAACCAAAGGATTAGGCATATTTATTCAAGGAGTCTTGAGGACTTTTCCCTCCCTCTATTCCTTTCCTATCATGAGGTGAAAACACTGCACTGATTATGAGACCTCTTTTTAATTTTTTGATTACATGAATTAATTGGACTTTCAGACTGGACTGAATTAATCTTCAGTAAATTATTTTCACATAACTATGTTCCTTATTTGAAAGGAACATGAAAATTCTTCTGTGCTAAAGAAAAGCTCAGTACAGAATCCAAGAAAATATTTCATTTGTGGGCACTGCTTCTTTCAGGATGAAAATGTATTGTGTGGGCCTGGAAAGGTTTGGTGTGATACTGTCTGAAAAATTATTTGAATATTAACAGGAAGAAAGGATGGAAGGAAGGAAGGAAGGAAGGAAAGAAGGAAGGAAGGAAGGAAGGAAGGAAGGAAGGAAGGAAGGAAGGAAGGAAGGAAGGACAAAAAGAACATTCATCTTTTTCCCCCTGAAAGACGAAGGAAAAAGGGTAGATGGAACAGCAAACCTCTAACAATTTCAACCAACTTTATGTGCTTTTATTTTTCTGCTTGTTTGCTTTTCCCTGCTAAAGACCCCCTAAAGGTCTTCATGCTGGTAAATTAACAGGTATGTTTTTCCAGGAAACAGACATATACTACATTATCTAGAATGGAAAAGTTCCCTTTCCCAAAAATGAAGCCATGTCCTTCTGTACCTAAAAATGACAGTAGTTGAAGGTCCAAGAAGTGTGGACACTTGTAAAAGCAGCTAGAAGTCCATGCAAAGCAAGCATAATATACTTTTAAGAGATGAGTTGCCTGTTGCAGAGATGGGGGACCTACCAGTTAACATGCCAAGAATGAATTATGAAGGAGTTATTTTTGGCAGAATGCCTTAGTCCCAGCATGATTTGATAAATCACCTTCTCCCCTTAAAATAAAAGGCCTTATCTTAACTTTAAAGGCTATATTTATTCCAGTGTGTCAAATGTACTTAGAATATCACCTCTCCTCTTTCAAGAAGCTTATCAGTATCCCAGACACTGACTTCTGGAGACAAGAAGGCTGCAATATTAAAGCTGACTCATTTCTGAAACCAGAACTAAAATTTAAGCTTTCCAGGAACTGTGAGTGATTCTGTTTTGCTTGAAGATAGAATGACCACTAGGGCACCAAGATGAGCTCCTGTGACCACAATCTAAACGGCTGTCACTCTTTCCAGTAAAAACGGCCTGGAAACAGAGAGACAGACTGAGTAAAGCATTCTCATGCTCTTCCAAACATTCATGACTTTTTTCCTCCCTTTGCAGAAAACGTGGTCAAAAAATGCTCTGATGCTTTGTGTTTTATTTTGTATTATTTTCAGAATAATTTATTTGCATACACACATCCTGATAATGAAGGAGTGTTTTGTTAGATGTGTTTGGATATTGTTATCAAGCCTTCATTCCCTTGGGAAGCCATCTCAGGTGTGATCATACCTCTCCTTGTAAAGTTTATTGTGTAAATATATCTTCTGTGACTTTAGCCAATCACAGTTTATAAGTAGGGTTAGATTATAAAGAGTGGACCTTATATCTCATACTCTCCCCAAAAAAGGCTTTTCACCTGCATTGGGTTTGCGTGGCCAAGCTTTGATAGACGGTGGGCTACAGGGGTGGCTTCTGTGAGAACCTGACAGAAGCTTTCTCCATTTCTGGCAGAGCCAATTCCTGGGAGATCCCAAGATGGATGTGTTGCTGGCCAAGGTTGGGCCAATTAGAAATGGTGGTAAAACCTCTGTGATAACATATTTAAAAAGAGGAAAAAAGAGTTATTGTGTAGTTGTAGTTGCAACCAGAGAAGAGAGGAGTGAGAATATGTGAGAGGAACAATTCTGCAGACACCAAGGTCAGGGTAGAAGGGTGGAGATGCTCCAGGCGTCAGAGCCTAGATTCCTCTGCGGCCCATGGTGAAGACTGTGGTGAGGCAGCTGTGCCCCTGCAGCCCATGGAGGTTCACAAGGATCCAGAGATCCAGCTGTAGCCCGTGGAGGAGCCCACACTGGAGCAGGTGGATGCCTGAGAGGAGGCTGTGACCCCATGAAAAGTTAGTGGAGAGATAAGCCCCTGTTGGAGCAGCCTATCCTTGAAGGACTGCATCCCGTGGAAGAGTGACCCACACTGCAACAGGCTGGGAATGCCAGTTGCCTGTGGAATGGACTCAGGTTGCAGCAGTTTGCAGAGACCTGCTGCCCATGGGATGGACTCACGTTGGAGAAGTTCATGGAGAACTGTCTCCCATGGAAGGGATCCCACGGTTTAGCAGGGGAACGACTCCTCTCCCTGAGCAGTGGGAGAAACACTGTGTGATGAACTGACCATAAACCTCATTCCCTGTCTCCCTGGGTCACTGGGGAAGGAGCTAGAGCTGGGGAGTAGGGAAGGGTGGGGAAAGGTGTTTTGAAGGTTTAATTTTACTTATCATCATCCTGCTCTGATTTTGTTAGCAATAAATTCAATTAATATCTCTAATTTGAAGCTGTTTTGCCCATTATGATATTTGGTGAGTGATCTCTCACGGTTCTCGTCTTAACCCATGAACCCTTTGTTATATTTTCTCTCCTCAGTACAGCTGTGGAGAGGAGTGATAGAGAGACCTTGGTGGGTACCTGGCACTCAGCCAGAATCAACCCACTTCAGTCTCTTTGTTGAGTTGGCTGGGAATCCAACCTGGGTCGAGTGCTTGGAAGGCAGCTGTGCTCACCACTATACCACCAAGGCAGAGGGAGGGAATGCTCAAGGCTCTTACACCCGCAGAAAGAAACCCGTGGTGCCATCACAAACCAAGCTTTGCAACCTTAGCAACAAGCTGTGATATTGTATAAGTTAAAGAGCACTGGTGCTATCTAATTCCTCAGCTGCATGAGGAACTTTTAACTCCCTACACTCTCTTGAGGATAATAAAGCTGAGTGAGTTTTCAGTAATAAGCCAGTGGGCTACAATTTGTGTTGCACTGAATCTCTCTTGCACATTTCATCTCTTCTTAGGGCAAAATTGACATTTAGACCTTCTGTAATTCCTCCAAAATCAATTGGATTGCCCGATGAGCAATTCAGAGCTGAATTTAAGCCTCTGAGACACAAGTGATCCCTAACTAATTAACCTACAAACATTATTGTGCATTGACAGTTTGCCAAGGTATAGTCTGTACTGAAGACCCAATCCATCAACATTTCTGAAGTTTTCTCTTCCTTGGATAAAACTGTATTCTCAGGTACAAACCTTCTCCTAAAATCAGTGCTGAAGAGAACCAGCATACACCACTGAAAAGCAAATATTTGTCCCATGAAACATCTAACTTTCTGGCAGAAAGTCAACTGCCAAAGCAGTTAATAAACAAAACTATTGCAGCTTCGTTTTCCTTGGTACAGTTCCTAATATTCAATAATTGCAAATCGGAGAGAGCTGCTATTCTGAAAACAACACTTAAGAGAGGTTCTGTGTTCATCCTACTGCAGCGCCCTGCAACATGAACAGCTTTACCCTTGTTAAACTTTGATATAATTTTCAACAGGACTGTTGTGGTTCAACCCCAGCCAGCAACCAAGATCCACACAGCTGCTTGTTCACTCTCTCACCAGTGAAATCGTGGAAAGAATCAGAAGGGTAAAAGGTGTAAAATTTGTGGTTTGAGACAAAGATACTTAATAGGGAAAGCCAAAGCCACCCACACAAGCAAAGCAAAGCAAGGAATTAATTCACTGCTTCCTATGGGCAGGCAGGTGTTCAGTCATCTCCAGGAAAGCAGGGCCCCATCACATAAAAATTGGGTGACTTGGGAAGACAAACACCCTCACTCCAAACATGTCCCCCTCCTCTTTCTTCCCCCTACTTTATACACTGAACATGATGTCATATGGTCTGGAATATCCCTTTGTTCACCTGGGCTGGCCTGTCCCGGCTACGTCTCCTCCCAGCTTCCTCACCAGCAAGGCAGTACAAAAAGCAGAAAAGGCCCTGACTCTGTGTGATCCCTGCTCAGCAATAAAAAAACATCTCTGTATTAATAATCAGCCTTCTGTTCAGCACAAACAAAAAACACAGCCCCATACAAGCCACTGTGAAGAAAATTAACTGTACCCCAGTCAAAACCAGCACCCTGCCTTATCTCTGCACATGCACAGTATTTAGTAGTCAGCCAGTGAAGAGTATTACACATTCCCAGACACACCTATTAGCACTGACCACCCCATTCATAAGACCAGTGAAATCTCATCAGAAGGCCTGAACTTGCTTTGGTTAGGCCTGAAGCTTGAAGACTTTACAACTTAATTTGCACAACTGAAACTAGTTTGAATTTTGATACTGAAAACATCATCTCTTATCATTGCACCGATAAACTTTTTTTTTTATAATTCATCTACATCTGTCGTACATGCCTAACCTTGAAGTGATCACCTGTGTAATAGTTTATTAGTTCATCTTTGTCCCAACTTTTCTATGTAACAGTCCCACTAATGCCATATGTAGCTATTTTTAATATTTATACAAATTCCACTGAGTTAATATGTTTTTGCCCCCAGGTTTGAAAACAGGGAACTGAAAAAAGAAAAATTATGCAAACAATTATAATCAGGGGAAGTGTGTTAATACAGATGTACAAGAGTATTAAGTTTAAAAAAAATATTTACAGAGAATAAGCAGTGGTTTTGGTACACTATGCAATTTACATTACAAGTAGGAACAACTAATCTTCCACACATTCTGGTTTATAATAGCGAAGCACACCCACACCAATGGAAGGGAACAGAATCTTCATTAGGAAACTATTTAAAAATAAATGTGTGTGAATATAAATTATCTATTTGTATCCAAGCTCCAGTAGATCTAAAATGAAAGCCAAAAAGCAAGATGGTGTTGAACAATATTGCTTGAAAGGATTTATGATGGGATTTGGTGCTAGAGTTATCCCCAGCTTATGAGTCCTCCATAACAGAAACAACAATATCAACCTAACAGCAATGAAGATTTCTGCTTACTTAAATGGCTACTTACTTAATTTTCTAACAGTGTTGCTCATACCAATTAAACACAAGTGCACATTAACTGCCATGTAGATACTATTAGTTTTTCTTTTCCAGTTGGTAGCTCAAGACAGATAGCCAGTCTGCTCTTGCAAAAATTACTGTGTGAGTACAGGATTTTTCAGCTTGCTGATGATTTGGATCAAGTGAGAATAACATTATTTCAGTTGGCATAAACATATGGTAAACTGATATATATATTTTACCAAACACAAAATTTAAAAATCAAGTATCTCACAAAGACTAATACATTTTTGTATGAACACAATTACTTTTTGACCTGAGAAATGTCTTCAATTTAAGAAAACAAACAAACAAACAAAAACCAAAAAACCTCTGACAAAAATAGACATTCTAGAACTGAAAGAGCCATTTCAACTACAAAAATGGAGATGGCTTCTTCCATCCAGTTTTTCATTTCCCTTGAGTTTGCACCAATAAAATTACCAAATCACAGAATGTTTGGGGTTGCAAGGGACCTTTAAAGTCCATCTAGTCAAATCCGTCTTGCCATGGACAGAGACGTCTTTCACTACAACGCATACTATCATAATAAAATGAACAAAAAATTAAAAATATTTTAGAAACAGCAAACCTTATCTTTCAATGAAATTTTGCAGTACAGTATGTCTTCAGCTCTAGCCATAAAAATATACACATATTTATACGTATACATATACACACATATATTTTACATTTATACATATATAACACATGTATTTATACTGTTTCTGTCAAAAATTTAATTTAATCTGTGTTTCTACATATAAAAAAATGTTCCTTTTAATTTTTCTTCTTTTGCTTGAATGAAGAGAGCAGTAAACCTGGGTTTCACTGGTGGATGTACACAGCAAAGATCTAGGACCCAACAGTTCAGAATCTTTTATTTGCCAAATTAATTATCCTTACTCCAAGCACAAATCCAGAGAACAGATTGAGTGCAGCCCTGGGGAGAAGAACTTGTGGATTTTGGCAGATGAGAACCTAAACCTAACCCATCAATGTGCATTTGCAGCCCAGAAGCCCTAGGCTGCATCAAAAGCAGCATGGCCAGCAAGAAGAGGGACATGATTCTATCATTCTACTCTTGTCTCATGAGACTCCATCTGGAGTATTACATCCAGGTCTGGAGCTTCCCACATAAATGCATGGACATGTTGGAGTGAGTCCAGAGGCGTCCATGAAGATGCTCAGAAGGTTGGAGCACCTTTGCTATGAAGACAGACTGAGACAGTGAAGGCTCTTCAGCCTGGAGAAGAGAAGACTTCAGAGAGATCTTTAATAGCACCTTCCAGCACCCTAAAGTCTCTACAGGAGAGCTGGAAAGGGACTTTGATGAGATCATGGAGTGATGGGATGAGAGATAATTACTTTAAGTGAAAGAGGGTAGACTTAGATTAGACATTAAAAAGAAATTCTTTGCTGTGAGGGGGTTGAGGCACAGGATGCCCAGAGAAATTGTGGATGTCCCATGCCTGGAAGTGTTCAAGGCCAGGTTGGATGAGGCTTTGAAAAACATGGTCTAGTGGGAGGTGTCTCTGCTCATAAAAGGGAGGTTAGAACTAGATCATCTTTAAGGTCCCTTCCAACCCAAACCAGTCCCATGAATCCTTGATTCTATCATTTAGTGATTAAATTATTCTACCCAAAGGGATTGTCTTAAGCAACTTCCTTTTTGAGTGTTTATGAAACAGGGCAGTTAAATTGCACCGTTGAAGATAAAATGTAAAGTTTTAGTATTTTATTAATTCTATCCAGATGGGAACTGCTGGAAGCTACCCAGGGTCTCAGCAAGTTCACTGCTTTGCTATTGTTTAAACCTAGAGTAGATTTACTGAGAGACTGCTCCTGTATGGTACTGATCCAGCTGGGTATCTGAATACTTTCACAACTACAGGTGTGAGCCCCTAACCTCTGAGATAACAACCACCTCCCAAATATGGCCTTGTCTCTAAAGGCAGCTTGAAGAGAACAACATTGGCATTATTCGTATGTTATGTTAACATTTCTTTTATTTGTACTAGCTTATAGAACTTCTCCTACCCTTGATTTAAATTTATCTCCCTCAATTTTCTAGAGGCAGTGATCAAAATCACTATTTGCCTACTTTGGCCAATATTTTGTATTTATTCATTTATTTTGCAAATGCAAAAGTTTCTAGAACGTTAACAAACCTTTCCAGTATGAACTTTTTAGCATTCTGGCTAGTAAATCTAGTAAGAAAGGGAGATATATAGACTTTAATTTCAATGACTTCCCATTCCACTCAGTGGAAAATATAAGATTTTATGGAAAAAAAACCAAAAGTTTTCTTTCTTTTGGTCTGAAATTACATTTGTTATAGAAAAAAAAAAAAAAAAAGACATTTCCCTCAGCTAGAACTTGCTGTTCTGTCCCAAGCATGTATTAAAGTTTTGTGCACAGAACTCTACAAAGTTCTGTGAATAACAAAATCCTACTGGAAAGAGCCTGCTGCAGGACGTCCTTAGCACCATCAAACCAGCACATTTTCCAATCCATCTGTATGTAGTCAGTGGTACTTTCCCACACTGCAAGTAGTTTTCCCTTATGGAGATAGAGATAGAGTGAACACTTTATTGAAGAGCTTTTTACTTTTTTTCCCTAGTGCACACATAAACGCCTAACATTTGCTGCCAATTAAAATAATAAACAAACAGTATAAACAGTATAGATTAGAAAAGGGTATAATTGCCCTTTTTAGTCATATAAATAAGTGGTTGTCTTGCTACAGGGAAGAGATAAACTAGGCAGTAAGAGACAAACTAGACTGGAATTCATTTTCACCTCCCATGGTGAAATCCTTTATTGTTGTTTTTCTGTGCTACAATGGTGGAATACAAAGCCTAAGTCACAACAAAGCAATAACGCTGCATTGATGTGCTCCCAGAATCGAAGCCATAGGCAGGCAACACTACTTACTGTCAGGCCCCAATTCAAGTCTCCTTACAGCCCTCTGGGCATTTCCAGACTAAATAGCTTTGAAAGGGGGAACAGCACATTAGCAGTCCCTCTGAGACAATCTGAGTAGAGTTACTGCATAAAACTCACAGTTTAAATTATGTTAATAGAGCTGCAAGCTGCAAAGAAATTATTTATCAGAACTAGTGCAAGACCCTAGAGTTTATGCATTTTTTACATGATATTTCCACTCCCTCACTGCAGTCCCAGGTCTCTCGTCGAAACCTTTATACGTCACCAGGAAAAGGGAATCTGTCCTTTATATCATCTGTGGTTTGACCATCTGTGGTCTTTAACTCCATTCACGCTAGGGCTTCTCTCTGCCTGTTCCACAGAGTGCATCAAACCACTGTTTGTGCCACAGATGCATTAAAGCCTTCAGTTCCATCCCAGCATGGGATGGCCTGGGATAACATTCTGTGAGTGGTGATCCCTGGGTATATTCAAGGCAAGGTTGGACAGAGTTTTGAGCAACCTGGTCTAGTGGAAGGTGTGTCTGCCCATGGCAGAGAGGTTGGAACTAGATGGTCTTTAAGATCCCTTCAAACCCCAGTCATTCTGTGACTCTCTGATTCTATGTGACAGATGGCACAGATCATGGCCACGCTCACTGAGGAGACATGCAAGGTAAAGTGCTTCCAAGGTACTGCTGCAGCTGCCTAAATTTGTATCACATAAGTCAGGAATATATTTTTTTTATATTTGGGAATGACTACATTTTCACTGCACGTTAATAATTAAGATCTTGACCTTGGAGAACCACAGTATTAAATTACAATTGTCCAAGACCAGATTTGTCCCAGTGAATATGTATGTATCAGCAGCCTTCACGGATCAGATAAACAAGCAGAAAAAAACCAAGAATAGAGTGAGGAGAGAATAAGATATGTATAAATCATCTAAAGTGACTCCCAAAAGGTTAATTAGTTTGGTTCTGGGACAACTATGTACCAATCTCACTGATTATGAGAATGTTTACCAGAGGATTCTTCTGTTGGAAACAACCTGTCTTTAAGAAAATTAGATTGTCTCAAGCCCCAGTTTCATCCTCTCTGATTTCACAGTGCACTCAGCTGTTGTCAGGAGGGAGAACTGCTCAACAGAATGCCATCTGAGATGACTGAATGGCATTGCTACAACAACAAGAGGTTTGCATTCAAAATTTCATCAAGAGAGACACTGCTGCATGACTGCATGGACCTGATTCCTGTCTTGCTAACACCAGCTCAAATCAGCAGGAGTCAATGAAGTCAACAGACTATTGAGAGCAATGGGGTTAGACCCACATTAAATGTGTGTGAAAATCAGTGGGAAAGATAATGGCTCAACATATCTGTATATACTTTTAAATCTGCAATTCGCGAAAATATAAGCATGAGAAAAATGAAAGGTAATCGCGTAATATAAATGGGTCCATTTAGTTTTGACATTAAAAGGTGGGTGTCATCTTCTTGGCTTTTAGGTGTCTAATCATTTCATTCTACTTTTCCATTATTCATAGCCTTTCACAGCTTATTGAATCGCTTAAGTCTACTCACCCTTTCTTTTTCATCTTTTCATTTTAGTTCTAAAATTTGTGTGTGCGTACAAGCTTAGGAAGAAATGTAAAAGAGCTGCTTAACATTTGAAGGAGTGCAGCAAACAGTTATTTCAAGCCTTTTGTTCTAAAATAATATAAAAAGCCAAGGGAGGAGATTTTTTCAAATTTGTTTCAGAAGAGTTTTTATCACTCAGATTTAAGAGAAAGACTTTTCCCCCTGGCATAATCCATCATCAATCTGTGATGCTGCTCTAATTTACACCACCTGAGGATTGAAAATGACATAAAGTGAGCAACTAAAAAGAAAGAGTCTACACGTGACTAACATCTGTCACATCACTTAATATACTGTTGCTCAAGGAACAAAGTGACAAGAATTAGTGTAGTGCCAAAAAAGCAGAACAGGAGAATAGCTTCAACTTCCTAACTTACTGCAAGTTTTCAATGCTCCCACAGTTACCTTAGAAATTCAGCAAATAATAGTACAGGAGTACATGTCAATATTAGTGGACAATGATTGGACATTTTTATCATATCTTTAATGATGAGCCATTGCAGGTAACTTTGCAGAATGATTTTTGCAATTTTATGAAGTCCAAGGATCTCTTATAGAATCTTTTTCACGCGTAACTTGGAGACTGCAAAACCAAGCATTGAATGCCATGTGAACATGGGCACATGTGAATTGCCATGAAGAGTCGTGCAAGCAAGACTCACTTTCCTTTTAGAAAAAGTGCCTTGGGGAAGCTGTGAGCAGAATCCAGTCTCAGGGTCCATATACCAGTAAAGAACGTTGCTCTGGACACCTTGTGAATTGCTTTGAAAATTATACCCTAACCTCATGGATACTACAAGGAAAGGATTATAGGATTATAACAAACTATTGCAGAAGAAATCTCATAACTCCAAGAGCCTGCA
The DNA here is from genome assembly GCA_013400975.1 of Atrichornis clamosus. Lineage (NCBI taxonomy): Eukaryota > Metazoa > Chordata > Aves > Passeriformes > Menuridae > Atrichornis > Atrichornis clamosus. Next base: position 124,931 of record WBMZ01008319.1, read on the forward strand.
GACACAGAAGTCACTGTGTTGGTTAGTTAAGGTATTCCTAAATTCAAGACGTTTAGTATCATGCTTGGCCTTCATACTTTACACTCTTAACAGAATATCACTGTTTATAAATGTAATACTATGTGGCAGAATTTCTTATAAAACCATATATGTACTTTTATAGTATATCTTCTTAAAGTTCTAATAGAAATAACAAGATTGAAGCATAGAGTATGTGATTAAGATTGATAGTACTTGTACTAATAAAAAGATCTAGGGAATGAGAAAAGGTAAAGCTCTCATCACTCCTTCCAGCAGCAGAAATCCCAGTCAAGGGAATGTCTAAGGGGCAGAGTGGCCTAATAAAAGAAGAGTCTCTTCCAAGCATCTTTCCACAGCCCTTGGAAATAAGGAGAAGAGTGATGGAGAGGAGGGACAACAGCAGTGGTCATTATAAACAAAGAAACCATTTTCTACGAGGTGATCTGGAGAGTCCAATTTGCCGTAAGGGAAAGACAGATGAACAACTGGCGTATTGAAAAAGCAAAGATCATATATAGATGATGATTGCAAAATAGTAATTAAATAATTGTTAAAACATTAACAGAACTTAGTATTTTGCTTTATTAGTTCATGTTTGTATGTATTTATGTATTGATGTTACTAATGCCCTATTTTGTAAATTCATGTTTAAATGAAGTCAGCATGTTGTTTTAGCCTTAAATCTTGTCCAGCATAGAAGACACTCCTGACTGACCTGACACACCATTCCATATCCACTGATGGACGAGAAGAGCTTTAAAGGCTCCTTCCAACCCAAATTGTTCTATGATTCCATCGTTCTATATATTACATCTTAAAAACAATTTAAATATTCATCTTTGTAAGTGTCCAGCTGTCTAGAATATATTACAAGGGTGAGAAGAGTGTGTCACCTCAGAAGGGTTGACTAGAGTGATGTGAGGTCTGGTGTCACAAAAGTCAGAGAATAGGGGTACTCTAGGGATCAGTGATGACTGGCAAGATTTTCTGTATCAAGAGCGGGGAACGAGGATCAGACTGGAATCTGAGGGGCTGAGAGAGATTTTTATAGCCAGAAAGGTAGTTTTATTGGAGTACTTCTTTTACAAGTAGTTATCTCTCCTTTCATTTTTTAACCTTTTATCTTTCTTTTATTTTCTTTTATTTTCCCTTTTTTTTTGTACCACAGGAATGAGAGGGGAAAGGAGAAAGGAAGAGAGTATGTCAGTATAGGGGAATAGACAAGTTTTGCAAGTTGATAACCCAAAAGCAGGTGATGGTCTCCTGAGTTTTTAATTCTACACCAGCAGAGAGGGAACAAAAAATCTTTGTGTGTGTGTGTGCGTGTGTGTGTAGTCATTTACTGCTAGAAGAGCACTCCGACTCTTTCCGCACTGCAGCAGGGACAATGCATCAATAAACAATAATGAAAATAAGAATTTATATAAATCCTGGGGGACAACAGCTTGTTGAGTGATAGAAAGTATCCATCTTTTATACATCATCATGCAATATTTTCTTCACACATTGTATGAAAATTAATGTAAAGAAAACCCGTTGTGACAACTGTCAGAAAATATGCAATATACAATTTTCCCCTAGATCATTTCGTTATGGAGAAAATCCCAAAATATATTTGCCCATAGCTGAGTGAAGCCAGGGAGCATTATTAATTACAGGGTCAAGTCAGACACAAAAATCTCATCCTTCTTAAATTGCAGCAAAAATATTTAAATTTTTTAGAGGTCTTGACTGAAAACCTGAAGACAGCTTTGAGTTGGGTGACATTCATGTTTGTGTGGTCATATATCTGGTCTGAAAAAACAACTATATAACCATAATTTTTATTACTCCAAAGATCGTGACATCCTGTTCAAGTTTATAGTATATAGGTTAAGAGTTGCTTAATACCAGATTTTTGGAAGAGTGCGCAAAGCAAGGACTCTTCTGCCTTTGAACCACATAGACATAGTTGGATAGTCATTTGGTTACTTAAACAATGTTGTATAATTGCCCAGCTAACATGATTGGCAAAATTGAAAGCAGATAATATGTTGAAAATAAATCTATATAGAAAGAAAAGTAAGCACATAGATAAGAATCGGTTATTTCTTTCTGGCACACATATTGTTGAGCATCATTAATCAAATGTATAGCAAGTTAGAGTCCTGTTATGGCACCAATTATTTCAGGAAAAACCTTCCCAGACCTTCAGAGGAAGTCTGGGTTCTCAACAAAGTGCTAAAGTATGATTTCCTTTATCCCCCATTTACACATGTTGTTTTCATGGCTTCACAAATCCTAGGCTTACCCAAAATCATGCAGAGACATATTCTCCAACAAAACACACAGGCATATACTACATGTGGCTCTTTGCCTCTAAACACCCCAGCGTTGTGCAATGCTGTTTTGGTGTAGCAGGGTATGGGTGCCTTTCTCCAGACTGTTCAACAGATGGCAAGGAAAAGTCATCTATGTCCTCAGCAGCTAACCCCATATGGGGCTTGGAAAAAAAAAAAAAATAAAAGGCAGAAAGCTACAGCAAAATGACAGAATCCATTACTGGCTTTTAATGCTGATACTGATGCAGAGCTGAGCCTTGAGCACAGCTGTATGTGCCTTCAGGAGAACGCTTTGCCCAGCTCTAGTTCAGAAACAGATCATTAGAAGTAAATCAATATAACCTGCCATTCTTCTTCACTCTGTCCTCTTTCAGAAAACTAATCAGCAGCACTGTGCTGGATATTGAGAGCTATATTCTGGCTGTACCAATTCACATCAGACAGAAAACCGGAGGAAATCAGCAGCAGCAAAAAATAGAGAATTTATTCTTTCTACACAAAAGTGAGGGTAAAAAGTCACTTGCAAAGAAAATGTTCATGCTGTTTCCAGGCTGTGAAAACCATGATGTGATAACCTGCATCCATAATTTCTGTACAGGAAGAAAGACACAGGAGATTTTATTTTGCCAATTCAAGCTTTTGAAGAGTGTTTATAATTGTGTGCTATTTGTGTGCTATTAATAATATGCCAAGTCCTAACTGCCATGTGATGGACAGTGAAAGACTACTGTCATAAAAAACTTAAGCATATTGTTTTTTGCATGTTTTTTCATGACTGAAAAAAAAAAGATGCGAAGAGACATTTTGTCTCTTTGTGCCTGTGTAAGGCTGTGCAGAATATGTATTTGACAATGTTGTGCTTAATTATGGAGCCCTGGATGCCAAGTCTCTGCCTTAACCATAGCACAGTCCTTATCTTCCTGGTCTAGTGATCCTACAAAGATTTCATTGCACTGAGCTAAACAATTTTGACCTCTGAGAGAAAGAATCTTTAGCAGAAGATTTGCTAAATTTTCAAAGTTACACATTGAACAATTTCTGGAGCTCTCAAGAGCCCCCACAGCCCCACTGGAAAAGCTAGCCAAGAAACAGAATGTCACTTCAGTGAAAAAATGTCACAAATGAGGCAAAAGTAATTTTTAAAAAAGAACGAAATTGCTTGGCAAATATACAAAGAAGTGAAATTCAATAATATTTCTTGATAGTCCCAAGAACAAGTTTCTGTATCCTGAAATACACTCAGGCAGTTCTGCCCAGGTGAGTGCATTTGCACTCTGGGTTCCTGGAGAGTCTCGCCATCCGCTTAACTGAAATCTGATTGCTGATCTTCTGCACCTGTATCTGGAGGCATTTTGACTAAGCCAGAAAGTTTTTGGAAGGCAGACTTGTGAGTGAGTGGGCAGGTTTGTTGGTAGCCCTCTCCTCTTGGAACTGACATGCTCCTGAGTAACTTTTCATTTTGACAAATAGGCATTTTTCCAATGGAAAACGTTCTGTCAGAATAATTGTGCCCGCTTCTTCTACATCTTCGTCCTTGTTACTCTTTGCCCCAATGGGAAAATTTGACTGCTGAGATTAGCACAGGTCAGTCACATCTCTCTCTAGGCAAGATGTTGAACTTACTCATTCCTCATCCCTACCACAGAATCAGAGCATCATGCAATGGTTTGGGTTGGACAGGACCTTAAAGATAATCTAGTTCCAACCCCCTGCCATGGGAAGGGACACATTTGACTAGACCAGGTTCTCCAAGCCCCATCCATCTTGGCCTTGAACACTTTCAGGAATGGGGCAGTACAACTTCTCTGGGCAGCCTGTGCCAGTCCCTCTCTACCCTGACAGTAAAAAATTTCTTCCCAGTATCTAATCTAAATCTCTCTTTTTGCTGAAGGCCTTCTCCCTTGTCCTATCACTCTGTGCCCTTGCAAAAAAGCCCTTCTCCAGTTGGCCCCCATTAGGTACTCTCCTTGGGCAACGTCCGTAAGATGTTACATAGGAAACATTTTCGTGTGCTCCTGTGCTGTCAGACTCCTTTCACACTACCCTGCCAGAATATATGCTATAGAAAAAGCACAGATGTTGTGTTTTGTCCCTTGACAACATTTATGGACTTCTTTGTAAGAGAACAGAGTTTGGGGGTGATTTTTGTTTACAGTCTCTAGTACAACACACTATCACTTAGATGTAATAAAATGAGAGTACATTATTTGTAAATACTGTAACAGATTTAATTACTGCTACTTGCAAAAATATATGCCACTTGTTGCCACAATTATCAGGTACAATAGCAGACATCAAGCACTCTGCTGTTTGCACAGTTTTAATGAGAAGCAGTCTCTTCATTCAGGTCCCCTTTTTCCTCCAAAATGCAATTAGCAAACAGTGATTAGTTGAGCCGATTCCAAATTGTATTCAAATGAAAGCAATTTGGCTAGTTTGTAGGTGCAATAGGTGATACTTTCTGTAGTCCCTAAAAGAATTAATTGCATTTTTCTACCCACACATGTTCTAGAGAGGGGAAAGATAAAAGTTCTCTTTCATGCAAATGCTTTGGTTTTGACAGTGAAAATAATTTTTCCATAAAATCATATCATTAGGACCAGCCTACAAGACTGCCTCAGAAATTTGTATCTGTACCAGAACTTTTTCTTCCTTGGAGAAAATATTGTCCCTTAATATTCATAATGTTCCTGTACATCTGAAATTCTCCACCGTCTGACATTTTAACAAACTTCACACAAGTATAGATTTTTTAAATAGTGAATTCTACTTTATGTCCAAATCCTGCAAAGAAACGTTCAGATGTGTTCTAATAGCTTCTAGCAACTGATAAATCAGTGATGTGTTTATACAGATGTGCTTTTCTTATCTACTTTGAAAAAACACTTGGTCAGATAAATCAGCTTCACTGTAAATATAGAACATCACTGCAGTTTAATTTTCAAACAAGTTCAGACCCAGAAGCTGTGGCAGCATAATGACAAGACTGATGGCAGGATTAGTGATTTCAGCTCCTACCCAGAGCAAGCAGAAAGCTTTCTATTTATAACTGAACTAATTTCATATTATTCTTTCTCAGCAATCCTAAAAGTTTGAAAAAGAAATTGCAAAGTTAAAAGTAACCAAGAATGCACTACAAACCTAACTGGATCAATAAAAATCTTATTGCATTTTATGCATTATATATATATATATATATATAAAATAAGACTGGTTTAATTTCTTTTGAGTCGTTACCTTCAGCCTATATAGACTTCTCTCTTCAGTGTTAACAAGATGTCGTTTCCTTCACTTTCTGTCCTAAGTTGTTATAAAATGGTCTATCAAACAGCTGCCCCGAAACCTGTCTGTGTTTTAAGTTGAGCAATATAATAATGGGTTTATATGCAACATACAAACACAAGCAATAGTTTTGCTACACAGGTGCTAAAAACCCTATCATGAGTGAAAGTTATTAGATTTGCAGACTGACCACCATCTGTTTCAAAACAGATACAATAAGACTTAATAATAAATGCAAGGTTGTATTTGTGATTAAGGACATTTCATGGGTTTGCATTGAAATTTGTCTCAGGATTTGCTTGTGACTCTGCTTGCATGACAACTAAGTCAATAAAAGTTCACTGAAGTAAAAAATGGGTCTGTTTTTCCATGTTTGTCCTCTCTATAAAGCTTCAGAAATAGCTGATGTGAAATGAGGATGAAAACTCATTGCACATAGATGAAAAATGCAGCTTAAAAATGTTATTTTTGGTAGTGCTTTAACTGGATTGTTCCTATGCAGTAATTAGCGTTGCCTGTAGAATTCCAATAACCAAACCGAGAGTACTGTTTTTCCTCGACACATCCTCTCTTCTCATACTCTTTTGGACACCCACTCCACGTCTCAGGTTTTGAAATTTACACAGATGTATGGAATAAAGGCCCATCAAATGTTCAGAGATTTGTCTTTTGTCTTTATAGTCCTCATCACTCATTAATGACACTCACAGACACAGCTTTGACTGTTTTCATTTTTTCTCCTCCACTCCCCCTATTTCATGTTGCACAAAGAGCTGTGAAACAAAGACTCATCAAAGTCATCATTACACTACATTTAACAGCACAGAACTGCCTTTCTTATCTATCAGATTTTTTAAACATTCCAAATCCTTCTGTGGCTGGATTCCCTCTCATTATTTTGGCTTTTTTGACACTCATTGCTGACTATTTCTGCAATTGCCCTCCTCCTCCATTCCCTATTTTCAATTTTTTCTGGGTCAAATACCATTGTGTATAATCTTTCATTTGTTTGAATTCTAACAAAATAGCAATTTTAGTTACTGTTAACAAAATTAAAATTTTAAATGAGTTATTGTTCACACTGATTTCCATCTGTATTACTTATTAGTCCCTTTTTTTTCATTTTCAATGAGAAAAACAACTTTGCTGGTCAACTATTTATCTATATTTTTAATAAAGTGTAGATATGAAAGAACCAGAGGATATATTTGCATCAGATTAACTACAGAAACCCCCTTATAGAAGTCTTTTGTAATAGATCATAGGTTTTTATAGGTGAGGAGTAATAAGTTACCAGCAAAAAAAAGAAAAAATAAATATAGAAGTTGTGGGTATTGTTACCCACAATTCTTCATTATCTGCTAAGAGGAGTTTGTACTAAAATCATTCCTCTGCCCCATGACTGAGCAACTACCCCATGAGATGGTGACTCACTGCCTTTTGACCAGCTGCCTTTTAGACCTGCAGCATCTTTAGGTGTCCTGTGAACAGAGAGGTTTTCCCTGACTCTGCCTTCTTTACTCCCTGCTGCTGTGTATTTATGCATCTTGATAAAATCCCCCTGAGTTTTCTGCACTGCAGACTGATCAGTCAGAGCCCTCAGCCTGCCTCATGTGTCAGGTACTCCAGTGCCCTTCCCTGGACATTCTCTGATATGTCCGTGTCTCTCTTGTACTGAGGAGTCCAGCACTGGATGCACTAACCCAGATGTGTCTCATGAGACCTGATCAGAGAATGATCTCCTCCCTCAACCTGCTGGCAACGCAGCCCAGGAGGCTGGTGGCTGCCTTTGCTGTGAGTGTGCATTCCTCCCTCAAGTCAGCTTGGTGTCCTCCTGGACCACCAGATTGTTCTCTGCCAAGATGCTTTTCAGATGATTGGTGCCTAGGTTGTCCCGGGATTGCTCCTTCCCCACAGAAAGGAATTGGCATTTCCCTTGTTGAACTTCATGTGTTTTAGAAAGCCATCAGAAACATTTTGGCAGTGGTGGACTGATATATGTCTTTGTAAAAGACAAGTGCTAATTGTCCTTACACAGGTAATGAAAAGTAAAGCCCAAGAACCACAACAGAATGTGTAAATCACACACCATCATTTAATATTTATTATTTATTATTATATGACATAGATTATATTATATGATATTGTAATATTTAACACATATATATAAATCACTGCATAATAGGTGTGTCTGGTCACTTCTAGTCTAACATAACATATGTACCACATTGCATTCTTCGCAAGATAAGCAAGATGTATTTCTGAAAGGTCTACTAAAAAGGATTCTGAATATGAAGAATTTTTTCAAAGCATCTACTGATGTAGTATTGTCAGTCGCACAAGGATGAGATGTACCACTTGGATGAGAACAGCCACAATAAAAATGCAAACACCTCTGACCTGAAGCAAACTTACAGACAGAATACTCTTGTCCTAAAATCTTTTATCATCCTCCCAAAGATTCTTTCACTGTGTTGTTTTAACTTGAGGCTCTGAGGTTCACCAGTGATTTTCATCTGAAGCCTGTAGCACAGACCACTTACTGTTACATGATGACGTTTCCTTGTAAAACAGAAAAGGTTGCAAATCTTCCTGCTAGAATAACAATCTGAGCAGGGGAAAAAAATTCCTGCTACTGATTTGATCAATTTTGCTGCACAGTTTGGTATTCCACAGGCAGTCAAAATGTGTAAGGTTAGTATCATCTGCATACTTAGTGGAAGTCCCGTGTGTTTTCCTTTTATCTGTACACATGACAGGAATCCCAGTCTGCTATCATAGTGGGAAGCTACAGCACCATTTCAACTCCACCTACTCTAGCATGCTGCAATTTGAGTGAGATTGTTCTTTACAACCTTAGATGAATATAGAGTGTGTCAAAACAGAATTATTCCTAAAAGAAAGATGTTTTATATGTAGTTCCAACTTGCTTTTCAATGATTAAACAAGATGAACAATTTCATTTTCTCACATTCAGACTTTTAAAACATGAATGTTTCTAAAATATTTGTAAATTTTTCAGGCTTATCTCCTTTTTGTTGCTGATTTTTTTGGTTTTTTGGGTTTTTTTTGTTGTTGTTGCATAGACTAGTAAAGCATAATATCTCTTTTCAAATTAAACTAAATTAATATGCCAGCTGTACCCCATTTTGAGCACAAAAACTCTCCAATGGTTTCTAATAAATTAATACATATGGTTATGGTACATCTTAACATGAAACCCTTATTTGCATGTTGGATGCCAGATTCTATTAGTTTTGCTTCACAGTTCTTAGATTAAGTTTATCTCAAGACATCACTCTCCCTGCCGATAAGTACAATTAACTACATATTAATTTGCCCTAAGTGGATTTTCCTATTCTGGTTTATAACGCGTGGATGCATGTTTACTAAAGAACTGTTCTAAATTCCAATATTTTCTTATTGCCCCATAAAACTTGTAATCCCTCTCCCCTGTGAGTTTTCATTATCCAGCTGTGACTTGTACTACTTTTTTGGTTCAGTTAGTACAGCCACCTTTGCCTTAAAATGGCATTGATTTGGTTGTCACTACAATTAAGCAGGTCCATAATCAGCATCTCAGCAGCAACCACTCTTTTTCATTTGTCTTCCACTAAAAAGAAACTCTGTAAGCACAGATTCCCTTGACCATTTAATGAGCTTTAAATTCTAGCAAAGACCAGACAGGAAGGCATCATGACTGCTTACAATGCAGATAACTTCCAAGATTAGGATGCCAAAGTTAGATACTTTGTAGTAACGTCTCTGTTTGGCTTTCAGCTTCTGGTCTACAGTGGTGCAGTGTCCTGCAGATCCTGTGCCATAACTGCCTGACTTCCGTGGGTGTCTCTCATATTCTATAGCACTGCAGATGACACTGAGTACTCAAGCATTCGTGTGTGAGCAACTGAGAGAAGCCATCAGTGGGTGAAAGGCAGATTAAGGGTAAAATTCAGCCTGAGACAGACAAGTTCAGGTGTTCTCAAATGAGTGAAGTGTCCAAGTTCCCACTACAATAAAAAGAAAGCTTTTTAACAGAGACATTTGTTTACCTACAAGCAGATAACTAGTGTTACTAGATGGCCTGACCTCCACCTGCTTCCCCAGAGGGTCATTTGTTGTATCATCGACCAGCCATATAAGTTACATCTGAGCAAGCTTCTATGCAGCTGGGATAACTAAGGGAATCCAAAATTGCTCCTATGTTCCTTCATCTGAATCCCAGATCTGTTCAGCTCTGTTTATACCGATGTACAGAATCTTTTTGGGAAGGAGTTAACGTTCCCCATATCAGCCTTTAAAGTGCTGTGCTGTGCATGTCTAGCTAGAAGATGCTGATGACACCCCAGTGTTTTGGTAACTGCTGAGCAGTGCTCCCACAGCATCAAGGTTGTCTCTCTAACACCCTCACACCCCACTCCCATCTGATCCCCAGACACAAAAGCCAGTAGATAGGGATAAGTAAAAGGTTGGGAGGGAACACAGCTGGGAAAGCTGATGCAACTTAACTAAAGGGATATTCCTTATCGTGTGACATCATGTTCAGCAATAAAAGCTAAAACAAAGGAGGAAGAGCAGGGACATTTGTTATATACGTATTTGTCTTCCCATACAACCACTACGCTACTGAGGCCCTGTTTCCCTAGAAGTTGGACATCACCTGCTAATGGGAAGTAGAGTAAAATTTTGGTTTGCTTTGCTTTTGTGTGTAGCCTTTGCTTTTCTTTATTAAACTGTTTTGTCTCAACCCATGACTTTTTAATCTAACTTTCTGACCCTGTACCTCTGAGGAGGAAGTGATAAAGCAGCTTTCTGGGCATCTGGAGGCCAGCCAAGATCAACACACCACATTTGGTTGTGTATTGGCATGTAGAAATCTAAGTGCAAGCATTCTGTCCCAGAAGTTAAAGCACGTCCAAAAAATTAGCTAAAAGATATATGCGCTATATGTGCTAAAGGTGTATGTGTTAAAGCTCTATCAATACATATATATATATATATATATATATACACACATACATACCTATATGCACTTATAGGTATATATATAGCTCTCAATAGAGAACTAAATCTTCAAAATAACCAGAAGCATACATGCCTAGAAAAGACCATTTTGATATAAAAATGGTAATAAAAATACTGCCCACACCACCATGTTATACACGTATGCAGTGTTTGGGAGTCCATGCAGAATACCAGTAGAGTAGTGTCACATTCCCTAAATATTATTTTAAACTGAATGCTATAAAGTGGGAGTGGTTTTGTGACATACTCTTATCAATTTCAAATATGTCTCACTTCCTTTACTGACGGAAGTAAGGATATTCTTATATCCACCAACTATCATGAAAAGTTTTGTGAAGGCTATATAAAGTAGGAGCAGTTAAACAAATTAAATACAATTAATATTGACTTTTCTTCTGAGGTTATTTTAGCTGATTGATATTATTAATTTTGCGAGTATTAGCTTTCAGGGACAGTGAACTCACCATCAAGTCATTACTGGGAAAAGTATGCTAAATCTGGTTACAGCACTGTTATGTTTTTTTATGGAAATGAAAAAAAAAAANTTTTACCGACGTAACAAGTATTTTGCCTAGTCAACATTTTTATATGGTGGGATGTATTTGGAGGAAATGGGGTTTATTCTACACATCTATAGAGAATTAAATTGAACTCTAAGGAACAGTTCAACATTCAAGTCACATCACTGGCCTGATGAACTACCTAACAAATATGGAAATCATTCAAGAAAATCTCTGTGTTTCTGTTCCCTGATCCAATAACTACTAATGTGTTTACTTGAGAGTCATCAGCAGAAATAACATCAGAAGAAGCCCCTGGGACCAGGNTTGACAGTATGGATTTGCCCATGGTTTAACTGTGATTAGAATACATTAGAAAATGCATGAAAAGTAAAGACAAATTCATTAGCCCAATCAGGTAGCTTAATATTTATTCCCAATATTGCATCATATCTCTAATGATTTACTAATTTATGGCACTGAACTCAGCAGCTTTCTTCTGTACAAAGAGACTAAGGTAAATCTTCTGGAATAATAGGCATATCTGTAGGATTCCCTTACTTCTCCTGATCTCATNTCCCTGATCCAATAACTACTAATGTGTTTACTTGAGAGTCATCAGCAGAAATAACATCAGAAGAAGCCCCTGGGACCAGGAATTTTTATTCGCAAGGTAGTGACTTACAGACTAAACTCTAGGTTCCCTTACTTCTCCTGATCTCATGAGTTTTGCAATCCATTCTGATTGTGGCCAGAACTATAAGAACTAATGAGAATATTTTCACCTACAGCTTTCAGATAGGTGCTCTACAGGCAGATATGAATCCTCTCAGAAAGAGAAGGATACTGGATCATGATACTTTTGTTCCTTCAAATGCCTTTGGGGAGTTAAACTCATCAACATATTTTGAGGCTCTGGTCCTCATGACAGTTAATCTGAATAACCTGGCCACACACCACCCTAGTTCTGTTTGGCTCTGATGAGCAAACTGAGCTCTTATTCAAAAGAATTGGTGAGAATTATTGACTAAAGACTGAGTAAAAAAGAACGACCTGGAGGTTACCATGAAAACGGGTAACTGTGGGTTTGCTTGAATGAGTGCACAAGGGTATTCAGAAACTCATGGTCCCTCTAGAAATGGTCTTGTGTGTTTGGTGACTTTAACATCAGTCTCTCATGTGAGGGAAGCTGGGAGATATCATCACATCAGGGACACTGGCCAAAAATGAATTCATGTCATGGGAGGATAAGAATATGCAACATTTCTTCTCAGGCTTACTTATACAGGTAAAACCCAGAACTTTTTATGGAAGCTCAGGTTTTTAAAAGACAAAGAAAGAAGAAGTTATACTTGAGTAGTTGCTACATAGTGAGATTTATGGCAGTTGGCTACCATAAGCAACCATTGGAAAGGATGTTTTGTATCTATCTCATGTAGATGTTCAAAGATATCCCACACTGACGTAATATATCCCTTCTAAAAATACATTCATGTTTGTGACCTGGATTACTAATAACCTGATTGATCTTATTCTTCTCTTAAACTTTGCTTTTGCACAATTATCTGGGTTTTTAAGTGATCACTCTTTTTGAGGTCAAGGTAGTTGCGGTATTAAGCTCTACAAGAGGCTGTCATCATTCTGAAGTTAGGAGGTCTGTGTGCTTTTACCTGTATTGCAAAATAGCTACTGGGTAGCAAAGCCATCCAGTAGACACTTCTCTGAAGTGGATATCTGTAATTCAGGAGCTATATTTTGAGAGAATGAGGTATTCAGCAGGACACCGATATTTTATGAGTCATACAGACATCATTATGACATTTAGAGCTTCATAGAGGATATATTAAAGGACTCCCTTTCTGAGACCTGGCAGCAGATAACTTCAGCAGTTCTTTCACTTCTGGATCATCTGTTTTTTCTGTGGAGCTTAATATTTATACAAATCCATCTTATCAAAATCAAAACAGAAAATTAGTCACTTGCCTCCTAAATTTCCCATACTGACATGAGAAAAGTGAAAAAAAGAATAGTGTCTGTTATAGTCATATAAATGTTGGTGTATATAAGTTGTACATGACAAAAATAAAGACGTGTATCTAGCAGGTATGACAATGCAATCTGGTAACTTTTTAGCCTGTGTTTTTTGCCATTATCATGATTCAAAGGATACGTAGTAACGCATATAAGAAGAAATTGCTGTTCCTTCTAGTATAAAATAGCTGAAGTGAAAGGTTTTCTGAAAAATACTGATAGTGTGCCTGTGATAGAGCGAATATAATTGGCCTTGTTCAAGCACTTGGTGGAGTTTTTTTACCCTAAACCACTAAATTTCATCTGATTAATAATGACTCTTTCAGCACTAGAAATGTGATTTTTTTCAGACTTCCACCAATTCTCTAGGGAACAAAAACACTTCACATGCCATGCACCTAAATACAACAGTTTGAATTTTAAGCAACCAGCATTTGCAAGGAAATGAAATGCAATCTAAAGACCAGGACTTTTTCAAAGGAGTTATTTGCAGAATAATAAGGCTTACTGGGAACTGCAATGTGCTCTGGGAAAACCTGCAAGCAGTAGAGAAATTCACTGAATGGAATATTCATTATTTGCTTAGCTCTAGTCACTACTTCTCTAATTCTGCCACACAAGGGAAGCACTGTTTAGTGTCCAATAACACTAGACAAGCACACAAGCCTTCAGTTCTTGGCACATTTCATAGAGAAGCACAGGATTAAGGTTCGTGTGTGAGACACCCTTCACGGTTATGGTTTCCAGCTTTGTATCCTCTGTTAGAAAAAGGACCATGATTAACACAGCACCTTCCACAGTCTGACTCCTCTAAACAGATAGAAAAAAGTTAAATATTTTCCTGGCCAGTGGAACTTTTATTAGTTCCTATCCTATCTCTCTGCATTTTTTGATCAAGCTGAGTATTGTAAGATTAGTTTTCCAAATTATTGCTATCAGACAACTGCTCCAGAATTCATCCCCTCTAACAAAATCACCTTACAAATTTCTTTTCTTTCTTTCCTTTTTTCATTTTTTCCCATGAACATTTTGTATCCATTTGTTCTTATCCTGGTGTTGCCTTTTAGGTTATCTTACACCCTTCCTGATGTCCTTGAGTACTGCCTGCTTATAAACTCTGCTACGCAGGGCTAAACATAGTCAGATCCAAAGGCTTCAAATTAACAAGTTATTCAAATCTTCATTTAAATTTGATGTCCGTGCAAGAGACTTGTCTAAGTTAGACTTTAAGTACATAAGGCTTCATAGAGATAAAATAAAATCTGGATTTTTAGGACAAAATATCTATCTGACATTGCAAACTGATGCTGCTACCCACACAGTTACAAGTTATAATTTACAAGAATGATATTTTATTTTATGGATATTTTTCTAATGTTATGCATTTGGGCTAAATTTTCCCATCAGGCTATGTGGCTAAAGGATAATATCCATGAACACAAAGGAGCACAGAAGAATGGTGATGGTCACAGGGTGATTCCAAATAACCCCAAGAGAGACATGAGTCCCTGACCTAGTGCCTCCCTGGGCTGTCCTAGGCAAGCCTTAGCCCCATGGGCTGGTAGTCACACCAACACCATGGGCCAGTGGAAAAGTGCCTTATAGGCTGCCTTTAGATGTTTTGTGGATGAAGTAGAACAAAACTTGAGGCTTGCACCAGACTTACAATGGGATATTATGAGACACTGAAATGTTAATGGTTACTGACTTAAATAATCCATGTACAAAAGCAGCAGGTGCTTTACTGAGGCCAGGTTTGCACCCTCAACTGAAGGGGAGGAAGAGAGCTGTTGTGTTTGTGGTAGCAGAGTCTCTGATCTGCAGAAGAGCAGCCCAGGCACAGAGGGGGTGAGCATCCACCACTGGAGGTTGACCAGGACAAACCAACCTCTGTTTAGCAACAAGCTGAATTTGAGCCAGATAAGGAAAAATGCCGATAAGAAGTAGATCCTGAAAGACGGGGTAATGTTTTTTATCATGACAATGTCCTCCCTCCCAATAAGGCTCAGTTGTAAAATTCCGTCCCACTGCCTGAGGAGATTTTTAGTGCCCTTTCACTCTAATCTGCCCCAAGGGATCTATTAACAGGAATCTCAGGGGTGGGTGGTCACAGAGGTCTAATGGAGCAAGCAAAGGCAAGGATAAAGGTAAACAAATGTGGCAAAATGGTGATAATGAGACACATTAGTCTGTAAATACTGCTTGTGCAGGAAACTACTCAGAGGGTAGTAAGATACTGGAAGGGGTTGTCCCAGAGAAATCCTGGCTATGCCTTCCCTGGGGAAGTGTTCAAGGCCAGATTGAATTAAGCTCTGAACACCCTGGTCTAGTGGGTGTCATCCCCAGCCATGGCAGGGGGGTTGGAAGTAAATGATCTTTAAGATCCCTTCCAACACAAGCCTTTCTATGATTTCTATGTTTTCTATGAATAGAGTTGCAGCAGCCTTATCTCTGCGAGGCTTCTGCATTAGGAAATTCTTAACGTTCCACAGTTATTTACTTTACCTCCAACAAATAAGCAAAACAAGAAAAATAACATAAGCATTTCTCTAATATGCACTGAAAAAAAAAAAAACCACACGGCATCTTCAACGCCTAAGGAAGGCATTAGAGAGAAAGGCAAATTGAGTTTTGTTTGAGATATCTCTTTGGATATTAAAAAATATTCGTAAAATCTGCCCACCATTAAGTGTTCTCAACAAACCCAAAATTTTTCTCAAAGGAGACTTAGAACAATATATATGTGAACATATCAGCACAGAGGCAAAAATAAATTTTGCACAGGGTTATACGCATCTTTCTGATGAGTACTTGGAAAAGCAGGAGAGTTCTTGCAATGCATAACCCTGAATACACCATATGTGGCCCCTTAATAAAATGAAGAGATACTACAGAGTCCTTTAGGCATACACCAGGTTTCTATGCATTAAGCATACATGCAATGTGCACATGGAAGCTATTGCAGTTTTGCAGTGACAAAAGTTGTCCCTAACTCTATCAAGTAGGGAGCAATATGGGAAAAGCATTACTAATAGTGCCATCTTGTGTTTGAGATCTGGAAATGTTGCATAGCTTGTGATAACAGATTTTTAGCCAACTTTATGGAGTAAGAATGTACAGGAGATTGGAGCCTGAACTTTAGTTGACAGAGAAGAAATCAGGTTTTGAGCCTTTATTCTGCAAAAAACCTTTGTGTTTAAGCAGATAGCGTTTTACATTAAATGGAAGTTTAACATGATCAATTAAATAGTAATAAAATATTACTTGCAGTGGATTTTCTCCCAATTAAGAAATATTTACATGTTTCTCTTTTCTTTTTTCTTTTTATCTTTTTTTTTTTTTAATTTTAAGCTGTCCAAATCTAAACTCCATAGGAAAAAAACAAAGCAAATAAACTAGAAACACTGCAAGGGTTTGCTAAAAATCTTTCAAAAGTGAAAGACAACAAATTGAAAAAAATCTTTAAAATACCTAGAAGGGCCTTCAAATTACCCAAATGTTTCCTACCTATTTTCTCATACCTAAAATAAAGCAAAAAAATGAGAAAAAAGGCAATGTTTTGCAAAAAGAAATAAAGCTCACAAGTCAGCATCACAGCCATCTGACTGCAAACACTTAGGGAATCACAAACAGTGCTTGTTTTTGGTGAAGCTGATTTCTTTTGATGACAGGCTTACAAGATAAAAACTGGGCAAAGAAATATGACAACATCTTGACATCCAGATAAGCTCCATCATATATGCAAAAGCCAACTACAGGGAAAAGAAAAACCCACACAAATCAGCTTTCCTTAAGACTTTAAAATAAGTAGTTGCTTGTTAAAATTTATAATTACCAAAAACTTGGTGCATGCAGTTTTCTGATGGATTCAGGGAAAGAAAGAACCGCTTATGTAGCTTATTTTTGATGTTAGCTGTTGATGCTTGAATTACAAATCTCTGGACTCAAAATGTTTTATAACCACTACTGAGCTGCAATGTATCCTAAAGGGGCCTTTCACTGTGCAGTGAGCAGAGTATGGTCTGACCATACATGCATGTTGGACAGAGTTCAATAACATTTATCAAGGCAATATTCTCATATTGCATAGAGTAAAATGTGATCCCTTGCAAACCACAGGGTTTAATTAAACTCTTTCCTGATGTTGCTGGATTTGTTTGGTACAGCCTTGCCACCAATTTTCTATTTAAGCCTGCATTATAAATCCATATTTCTATTAATATTAATAAGAATGTGATTGCAACAGTGGAATAATCTACACAAGTTTGTTTCAGCCTTGATCAACTGCTTCTCCATCACTCTCAGAAATGCTGCTGGGTATTTTTTTTATAATGTTCTCAAGATATAGGGGAAAACTGTCTTGCAAGTGATTAACCTGATACTTTCCCTTTTTTTAAAGCTATCATAACACCCAGAGATTATTTCAGCATGGCAGTGGGTAGAAACATTTTGAGTTTCACGCCAACACTTACTGCAAAAACTACTTATTATTGCCAAATCCCTCTACTTTCCCCACCAGTTTGTCCCAGTATACACAAGGGCCCAACACCTCAAATTCCTTTAGTCCTTTAATCTATCTGTAGAGGGATTTCCTATGCACAGTGTTATTGTCTACAATGTTGTTAACACTCTCAACTAATTAAGAGGGAGCAGTTTGAGACAGGGTTTAGTTTTGGTTTTCTTTTTTCTTAAGGGTTTTTTTTTTTGATGGTCCCTCAAGCTCCACCAGAAATCTGAATATTCAGCAGCTTTCATGAATACTCTTGGATTTTCAGTGTACTCCTTACTCTACTCTTTTAAATGTTATTCTTTTTTTATTTATCTCCTGCTTAGATTTATTTAAATAAGTTTACCGTCACTGGTACACAGTACAATATATTCAGGGGATCTGCTTGTATTTATAACCTACTTCCAGACCAGGCACACAAAGCAAAATGGTCATATTTCTATGAAACTAAATTATGTTCTGATTTTGGAGCTATGGTTCACTTTTCTTATCAGGCTATAAATGAAAAATACATTTGGAGATAGACTTGATTTTATGAGTTATGGTTTAAAACAATGGTTATTATGAATATTTTGTACAACACTATTTGTGTGGGGAAAGTGAACCTCATATTACTTTCTATAAATTATAAATAAGATCTTTAAGTTATTTCCTTGAGAAAAATAAAAAAGAAGAAGAAGAAAAACAAACCACACTGTGTCAAAAGGCAGAAAGATCACTTCAGTGTTATGATATGATGGAATTTGCTAATTAACTGCTAGCCTTTATTAAATATTGAGTGACTGCTAACCTGAAAATCAAGTTAAATAACCACAGACAGTAAAACAAAATCTTTAAAACAGGCTAGCACATGGGGGAAAAAAAAAACAACCAAAAAACCCAAAACACAACAAATGGAAAAATCTCCAACAGTCCCAACAAAACCCTTCTCTTCTTTAGAGTAAAAGAATGGCTACAGTAGCTGGGGAAACTATGAAACGACAAATCCAGGCTCTCTGATCTCTGTTAATGACAGGGAAGAAGTCAGTTAGATTCAGAGACTCAGAAGATCTGTAAGTTCAGGTTGACTTGATTCTTCAACACCTGTATGATTTCAGGATCTAGGACATCTTTACAAATGATGAATTCTTGAAAGCTGTATCTTGTATCAGTATCTCCCAGCATGTCTAAGGCAAAGCAGAGGTTACATAAATACATTTAGTATTCAGATGTTGCTGCATGCTGAAACACCTCAACACAGATGTCAATATATTTGTAAAGATAAAAAAGAATGACCTAGAATGTTTGTATTTTAAAGATGTTTCGCAAAATTCAATGGAGAAGAAATAACTTTAAAACCAATATTTGAGTGTAGATATGCTTGAGAAAGATATTTTCTCAACATCTTCCACAAGTGGACCTCAAAATATTTGCCAGGAGGAATAATGCGTATCTATGTGCTTGTGATGTAGCCCAAGGAGAGAGAAAGTTTAGAAAGAAGCATGCACTAACCTCCCTCTATACTTCACTGCAAACCCCAAATCCCACATTTTCTATACCAGCTTCCTCAAGCTGGAACTCCAAATTAACTTAATTCAGTGGCTTTGAAATTAATAAACACTACAATAACAGCTCTCTTCTTTAACATGAGTCACCTTTTCCTAAAAATGAAACAAATAATTGAGCAAACAGAGTGATATTAGCTAAGGAAATGCACTAGCAGCAAATCCGGTCTGAAGATGTTTGGAATGCCTTCATTTCTGTACTTTAAAGCCCAGGTGGGACATTACTCCTCATGACTGGGCAAACCCAAAATCTATGAACCAGTATGAATCAGTAATAGAAGAGATAACATGAATTTTCTTTATGTGTTCAAAGTCATTTAGAGAAAGAAACCAACCCATCAGCTCAGGAATGAGGAGTTTCCATCAGAGAAACACAGAGGATCATGGATATACAGTGAAGAGACTGAAGAGGAGAAAACAGAAGTATATAGAGGAGCAGAAATATATTTTGGTTTTCAAAGTCTTGTGCATTTAAGGAATATATTCTGGCAACCCTCTTTGCCACTAAGCTATTGGAGAATGCAAGCTCTCAGAGTGGTGAGATGTGCTAAAGTAACACCCTGATGACTCATGGCTACATCGCATCACAAGGTTCTAAATATTTTATGAAGCATAAAATGAGCAATGAACTGTGCAGCACTTAACACTCGCTTACAATTTCAGCAATTACAAACTAAAGCACAGCAAATCTTTAAAAGGGTAAAGAGGGAGAGAAAGAGGAAACACCCCAAGCCCCAGTACCTAACACATAATAGCTTGCAAAGAATGTGAATTCTGACTCAGTTCATAGAGGAGCAAATCCTGGAGGGCGAGATTAAGGGCTTGAAAGGTGGCAGAAGAATGTCACATCAGAAGACAGTGCAAAACAAAGGAAATTTACTGGTTTAGGACAGGTTTTGAGGTATCAGATTGCAACTCCCCTGAGTCTTAGGGTGACATATAATGAGGTTGTAATGGTCAACTACAACATATTCAGCAGGGTCCCTTGGTCTACAAATCTGTGCCATAAGTGTAAAGTTTTATGTTGCTTCTTTGTACCCAGTCATTATGGTGGCTGAAACAGGATGAGAAGCAGTGATCAACGCACTAAATTTTGTCCAAGCTGCACTTCACGAACGGGTTTTTTATCTTACTTAAGAAACACACTGAAACATGATTTTGGATATGATTATCCCTTCTGATGTGTCTGATGGGTCCTTTTGTTTCAGTAAGTGAATAAATAAAACCACTTTGTGTCTGTCATTGCTAATACAGTCCCATTTTCTGAATTTTCTTACTGTACTTCAGCTAAGTATTGCACTAATCTGTGCAGCTCTGTGGCAAATTAAGAACCCATCATCCACCTGAATCTCAATTACCATCTCTGTTGCAATTAGCCACAAAATTTGTTAGTCAAGATCATGCCAAATAACTCCAGACAGTAACACCTGCTGAAATCTGGGTCTGGTAAGGATTTTTTCCTACCTAGGCTTTAGATGATATCTGCAGAACTTGATTGTAACCAAAAAAAAAAAAAAAAAAACCAAAAAAAACCCAACACTTGGACTTAGAAACATAGACAATTTTAATTAAAAAAAAAAAAATTAAAGTTGAATATTAAAATTAAAATTTAATTTAAAAATTAAGACACTAAACGTAGTGCAATCTCCAGATAAAAAAGATCCAACTGCAAAATTGGATCTAACTCTGAAGTTAGCCCATGAGTTTTGGTTGCCCTGAAGTAGTAGCATTTATTTTTTCCTTACAACTAACTAGATTCTCTATTACTGCAACATGTGAATGTTCCCTCCAGTTTTTTCTTGTTCACTTCTGATAAGAGTCTGTGTCTTAATCTACATATACTCCAGCAGGAAGCTGTAGAAAGCAAGACGGTTCCATTTCTCCTTCTCTTCTTAAGCCTGAATAACCCAGATCTCAGCCTCTCCTCCAGCATTCTGGCCAGCTTGGGGAACTTTTACTTGACTGTCTCCAAGGTGTTAATGTCTACATTAAACTAAAGGGCCCAAAAGTAAGGAAAGTACTGGAGATGAAGTCTGAGAAGGGCTGAGTGAAAGGAACTGTAAGCATCAATAGAATGCTATCCACAAAAAATCACAAAACTAGCCAAAACCAAATGCACTTAAAAAAAAGAAGGAAGCTTGAAGCTTTAGGTCTTTTACAGTTGTAGAAGACAGGAACTTTCTTCTTAAACATTACATTTCTGACCAGCAACACAAAAATAAAAGTAAAGAAATTACTAAATAGATTATTTTTTTTTTTAAATAGGCATTTAAATACAACACTGTGGTCACAACTAAGAAAAGAGAATGAATACTCAGGAAGAACCACTGTAAATACATCAGTATTTCAATTCCCAACTCCCACTGCTACTGTTGGCAAAACCTTTCCTGGATCTGCTTATCTGCAGGACAAAGTTGGCTGCAGAAACCCCATTGTAACCAATATTTTTATTGTGAGTAAGGTGCATCTCAAACTCCTTCCTCACTTGATGTGTTGGAGTTGCAGGATGACAGACTAGCCTATCCTTTAGAATATTTTTAAATTTCTGCCTTGTGTTTGCTTTGCAGTTGTGTACAGAAACGCACTGTGTAGGGCCTGTGATGAGGATATGAAGTATACTCTGAGTAAGAATATACTTTATTGGGTTTTTACATTCATATTTTGGATTTCAATGCAAACAGAACAGATGTGGACCAGTCAGGTCTGTAGCAGGTTAAAAGGCTGCACTCTCCTGTTCAAAAATTATACTGCATAACATTTGTAAAATCAATCTATTCTTGAATGTTCCCTTTCTTTATGCAACTAAATTTGCATATCCTGCAGCTGAAAAAGGCACAATTAGTAATTTGTGATTAATTTAAGCAGGAGAAGCTATAAAAATCTTAGGTATTTACATAGTTCTCATAAATTAGAGTCACAAACTGTAATTTGTTAAATTCAAATTCTGCTAAAAGCTTGCATTTACATAGATGTTCAGATGTTAAAGTGTTGACACGCATTTTAAAATCAGCGCTGCTGGCACATTCATAATTCATGTCAATAAGCTGGAAGGTTTATTTGGGAAGTTATTTGGACAGTAAAATATGATGGTCAGTAAGAAACTGCTGTTGTAAACACTCTAAACCAATGAAAAAGTACATCTTCTTTATTCAGAGTTAAAGATGTTTCCTCAGAAATCTGCATATATGATCATTGCCAAAAATGGAGCTACACTGATTGATGTTGTATAAAATATTAGGCTAATCTCATGATCCTGTTTTGTGCTGATTATTTGCAAGAGAAAGTCATCAGGAAATAGGTTGCACAGTCTGTCGGGAGAAGTCAATCCTTGGTACTTGATGAAAGTTTGCAGATTATATAATCCTAGAATGGTTTGGGTTGGAAGGAATCATCTTAAAGACCATCTAGTTCCACACCACTGTCGTGGTCAGGGACTCCTTCCACTAGACCAGGTTGCTCAAAGCCCCATCCAGCCTGGCTCTGAACACTTCCAGGGATAGGACAGCCACAGCTTCTCTGGACAATATATTGCAGTGACTCACCACTCCTACAGTAGAGAATTTCCCCTTATTATTTAGTCTAAACCTGTTTGTCAGTTTAAAACCACTACCCCTTGTCCTATCACTACATATGAAGACACCAAACAAGGTGTTCACTTTGAGAATGAATTATGAAAAGATGTAAAAACGGTCTCATTTTAGGATCTGGGTTCAAAATGAAAGGTCATGGTAAGGTGTTGAAAAGGGTTTGGGGTTTTTCTAATAAACTTGCAATTGTTAATGCTACTAATGCAGATAGTGAGATGGTAAATGGACTGAAAAAGAAACGTCAATTCCAGGTCACCCATTAGCTGACACACATCACCCTAAATCTACAGAGGCTTTATGTCCTCTAAGAATCTGTGATCTGATGTACTCAAAAAAGTTAAATTTTGCTCTTGGCTCTGAAGATACCAGGTTTTAGTATTTTAAAATACTAATTCCTGGGTAGATCAATGATTTCATTTTTGTTTTTAAATCACACACTGTGTAGCCAAATATGATTAACTTATGACTAAGTGGATGTGCATGCAAACATTTGTATCTCTGTGGAGAAGTAAGAGATTATAGAATTCCTTTCTAAAATGTCAACGTGATTCTGTAAGCAAAACTCTGTAAGCAAGCTGTCTCAAAACACAGAAAGTTAAAAATACCCAGTCAATGCTTAGTGCTGGTGTCAGGTAGGATGTTTTTCTGACCATCTTCAGAAACATCTAGGAAAAAACCTTTGTTTCTAGCAGTGCTACTTATACACACAGAACTGGAGAGGCAGTATCCTCTCTTAACTCAGCAGATGATTTGAACAGAATTGCCGAGATTCATTTCACTTGGCCTGAAGTGCTGACACAAGAAACAGTGTTGTCCATAATGCAGCAAAAGGTAAAGACAGGCAACTCCAGCCCCAGGAAGTATCATAGATGGGCTGAAGCTTCCCCTAAAGATATCTGGCCTTTTCTTTGTCTCTTACTTGAAGAGAATAATCTCTTCCTGAACAAGTGCCTAAAAGTTGGTAAGATGAAGCAACACCATTGTAGTTGAAAGTAAAATAAGATCTGTGAATTTTTGCCCTATTTTCCCTTTCTTTCATGTTTATTACCCCTCTTTGACCTTGTCCCTTGTTGAAAAACTGCATATCTCCATATACTATAGCAATTTACCCACAGAGACAGCACACAAATTTATATCTTTCATTTTACTGGATTGCCCAACCCAAGCTTGATGATATTGTGCTAACATTACACCTGTGTCCAAAACTGTATCCAGAGGTGATCTTCCAACATGACAACTTTCTCACTCTTGGACTCCCTTCTGCCCAACTGCCCTGCCAGATCCTTTGCAACACCTAGTAGATTCACCACAGAGTATCTTTTGTTAAGTCAGAACTTTAGTGGACACAGAATGAATTTGTGCCCGCCTCCATCCCCTAAGAGCACTGAAGGACATTTTGCATATCAGAATCCCATCAACATTGACTTGAATCTGATAACCTCAACATTAGATTGCAGGCATGAATTAAGGGAATGCCCTGAAAACTGTCTGTTAACAGTAAATTGCTAATGGATCCAATGGTCTGAAAGAATATTGTCTGCCCAGACAGAGCCAACATGCAGTCTGGTGCATTGCACTGTGGTGCTGATCATGGGGTTAGTCTGTCCATAAGGTTTAACAACTGCATGTGGCAGCAGCCACGCTGCTGATTGTAGGTGTTGAGAATACATGTCAATGACAGCAAAAGCTTAACAGAACGAAAATAAAAATCTCATCAGATCAAATTTTTAAAGCAGTAATTGTTTATTGTTATTTGATTTATGAAGTATTCCTTTTTCACTCTCTGTCTTTCTGCTGGACATTGAGTCCCACAATCTAGTCTACAGTAAGTTCCTTAGAGCAGAGAAAATTACGTTATTGGTGCTTAATTTCCATGCACAGCTTGCCACAGTGACTAGCTCTCCTTAGAAGACAAACTGAGTTATTTGTTACTGCAAAGCATGCAGCTGATAATAAGATTAGAGGTGATGCATATTCATATTTTTGCCATTACCAATAAAAAGCAACTCCCAGAGGTTTAACTATTTAAATCTTCACAGTGATCTGCTTTATAAAATATCAGGCACACAGGAATTTCCACAGAAGTCAGAGGAAGCAGTATTCAGCAGTTTTGAAAATAGGTTTTGAAGTCAGAATAATAACATAATCTTACCTTTATTAACCTGTTGACCCCATAACACATATTTGGATGTCTAGATAAGCTTTTATTATAGACAGCTGCATCTTAAAATAAATTAGCCTTGTCTCTGGGTTTTAGTATTGACACTATTAAATACTGCTACAATAATCATGGGACATTTTAAAATTTTTTAGCTATATTTCTTGGGGGCAGCATTACATTAATTGGCTTTTGCATTGTATGAGTTGTGAGTTTCACATTAACACAACAACAAAAATTTACCCTGATTCTTTTATATTATATCTTGTTATTTAAATACAATTGTCAAAGCCAGCCAGTCAGAAGTTAAATACTGGTTTTATAAATCTTAGGAGACCGGGAAATGTTTTTCTGGGAAGAAAAGAATATGTAACATGCAATATGTTGTGACAAAATTTTTATTTTGCCTAATAAATTTACAGTGGACCCATCACAATGAGTGAGATAGTCGACACTCAGTGAAAGATAAATAACGCACTGTTTGATTCTGCTTTGTTTTATTTTTTTAAATTTTGTTTTGTTTTGTTTTACTTTTTTATATGCACCAATGCTACAGCACTTAATTTATGCATCATACTTGTAAATGTAAGCCAAAATCCAAATCAAATCACTTCAGCTGGATCTTGCTCTGTTCCTAACCAGAAACCTCCAGTAAAGATTCAATTTTCCCACTTATGATGCCATCACTACCAGCCAGAGTAACTGCATTCTCCTTCAGTATGCTTAATCTTGTAAATTTAATGTTATTATTTTTGAAACAATAAGGAAAAATAATCTGATATGCCCTGACCCTAGATTTAACTAATTCTGAGATCCCCCACCTTATAGCCATTCCTGTAACAGTGTCCAGGCTTTATCAAAGATTATGGTTAAAATTTTTTTATCTCCAGACTCCAGCTCTGCACAGTTGTTCCTACTCTCGGGAACATTAGAAAATCTCTCCCTAATTGGTCATATTCTATCTTTGAAAGGTCATACTCATGATTCTTATTCACTTGAGAATAATTCTTTTAAAGGGCAGGCCTGGGTGCAGATATATAATCATGTTTCTATAACGTTGGTGGGTGGAAAACAAGAAAAAATATAAGTAAATCCTATAGGGTAGTCAGCTATCATAAGATTTTCAATCTGTAAGAATCCCAACTTGAGTTGCATCAATGTTTTTCAGAAAATGATCAAAATTCCTAAAGTTTCTGTGAAACTTTGAACATTTATGTCTAGGCAAATGCATTCACATCTATAAAACTTATATTGCATCCCAGAGATGACCTGTCTGTCAATCAAAAAGTTCTTTTAATAATATTTGAAAATACTAAAGGGCATTTATTTATCTTTCAAATGAAGCTATTTAAGTCTCAGCAGGTAATTTGCATATTCCACTCATTTAACTAAGCAAGGATTAGCAAATTAAAATGTGATTAACTTTTTTTCCCCTAATTTGTCAAAATTATATGCTTTGTGTGAGTGACAGGTGGGTGGTAAAGCTTTTAATATAGAGTGTATTCCTGAAGTTTCTCTGACTTTGTAGGGAGTTTGGTGAAAAAGCAGTCAACTGAGCCACATGAAAATGAAGGTATGCTTGGTAGTTGAGTTCTTAAAGTATCAAAAATTGAATGCATTACAGAGTGGTCCAGGAAGGCCTCCTTATCATATTTGTTCTTAGCACACTTTAAAATGTTGATTGTTAATTGTAGTTAACAAAACAGATGATTGCATGTTATCATTTTGAGAGCACAGGGAGGAAACTCTGCTGCCTTTGCTGAATAAATGGATACATGGAAAATCTGTTTGGGCTCATGGCTTGATCCAAAATGCATCCAGGGTCAATGGAACATGCACTGATTTTAGTGGATTGAGGCTGTGTCCTTTGATGAAAGGAGTGAGGGGCTACTCTATAGAAACCATCCTGAGCATTTAAAATTTCAGCACAGGGAGAAATATAAGGATAATGCTGATGGCAATTTCTTGCTTTGCTGCCATCATGTCTCTGCTTGGAAGGGATGCTGCATTAATTCAGCTCAATTTCTACGACTAACACAGCTGATAGAGAAACAGCAAAAACATTTCAATCTTTTTCACTGGCCAGTAACCACAAAGGACATCCTGAGAGCTGTCCATCTGCCTAAGTATGGGAGTGTGAGGACACCAGCCACAGTCACTGTATGTGCATACTGTAGTACAGCCAGTAGATGTAGGCAGGCAGCTACTGTTCTAAACTGATAAAAGTAAAAAGTCTTCTTTTGAAATATAAGATACTGTTTTACTACCTGAGCTAGATTTCCTGCTCCAGGAAGCCACTTTTGACCCTAAATGCCAATGTAGAGTAAATAGTTTAGTCTCATACATAGGTTTTGTTTGATCAAAGTATGAGAAGGTTTCAGGAATTGTTTACAGTGTAGATGTAGGATATTATGAAAATGCTCTGTATGCAGCTAGAAGTAAGATTCAGATTTACACAGACCAGAAGCATGACACATATCTCCTAAAATAGCTATCCACTTGCTAAGGGTTCCATTGAGGCTTGAAGGATGACAGAGTGCCATTATAAATAAGTTGTTGTCTGCTGAGCTTTGGATGACAAATTCAGGTGCTGCAATGCTTTGCCTTTTGCAATACATCATTTTCCTACAGTGTGAGGAATTTTAGGCAAAACCGTGCTCAGGTGCTAAAAATTCACAGAGGGACAATTAGTAGAAGTAGGACAATTGTATCTGACAGTTCTATAATAATACGAACCCTGCTGAGTTGCCCAAAATAATAGTGGTAAGTAACCCAGAGCCATAATATATTTGGTGTTTTGTCTATAATTTAAAGGATAATTTACATCTTCTTCTGTGTGATAGAACAATTAATTAACTTTTCCCACAGGTGTTTATTTTTAGTGTTGGAAAGGAGTGAGGAGTTTGTGATTGAAGGAAAAAAGACTTCTCTAAAAAGAGAACCAGAGACACAGGTGTTACATGGGTAATGTGGCTCCCTGTGCAAGAAATGAGTGTGGCCACTTTCCAGGGGGTCACCAGTTAGACTATCACTTAGATATCAACACTAGTTATCACTTAGATAGACACCTCTGCATCTGGTAATTGATCTCTAGTACATCTTTATTTATCATATTTAATTGCAACAATTAATTGACTTAAAATTAATAAATTAAACAATATAATTTATTTTTTTTTAAATCATACCTGTTCTCCCCACTTATTCTCCAAGGACATTCATCAGTAGACCTTGGAATAACCACTTACAAAATATGCAGAGACTGCTAGAACTCCTAAAATATTTTCTGCTCTAGAATAAAATACACAAGCAATCCTCTCTTTTCCTTTCCCTTATGGTCTCTAACCTTGCATACAAGAGACTGAGATACTGTATACAGAGACCAAAATCCTAGGAACATATAAGATTACTTTGTTAGTAGGATAAAAAGGGTTCTGGTAAAATAGCAATAGACTAAGAAATGTTAGCGTGGACAGGAATTGTGTGATCCTCCTTTCCTGTCGTGAGGACAGGAAACACAATAAAAATAAGAGGCTTCAATTATCCTCAGTGCCTATGTAAATGTCACATCACAGTGTGATTGTGAAACTCTTGGGTTTTATAAGTGCCTGCCTCTTGGTTCAGGTACTTAATCTTATCAAAGGGAAAAAAGAAGTACTTGGCTTTATCCAGAATAGAAGAAAAGAGTTGATTTAAAATTTTATAATTGAATAACATGTTTATCACTCTGCATGTGAGATGTTTAGAGTTGACAATTCTCATAAGTGAATGAAGAACTAAAATCTACACAAGAGCTTTGAATTTCTAAAATGTTGGCTAGTGCAGAGATTTGTTACAAGGGAACTAAAAGCTAGAAAGCTTAAACATTTGCAGGTGGTGTAGAGATTAAGGACATCATTGTAAGCACCCTAAAAAACTGTATGTCAGTCAGAAAGTTGTATAGCAACCAAAAAACATTATAGAAAGACCAGAAAAGAAAAAGAAAAAAAGGAATTAAGATGGGAGAGGAGAACAAAGGAGGCTATCCAAAATATGTCAATCCTTAAGAAAGATATGTTCACCAAGGACACAAATAGAAGTGGGAAAGGTATATAAAGCTGAACAAACCAGCTCTGAAAAAGAAGTTGCTAATGGCATAAAAGGTGGTTAGGTTATTTGGTAGTGGGAGATTTTTTTTAATAAACACACCTACTAGCCTGTAGAATCTGTATGCAATTAAGACATTAAGGAAGCACAGGTGGGTTGAAAGTATAATTCTGAACAGAGTTAATAGATACCTATATAATATGAACAATGTTGGGTAAGAGGAAAAAGAATATTCCAAAGACAGTTACTTATTACAATCCACTTGCACTTCTCTGTAGGTAACAAGAAGCATGTTGCTAAAAATGGGTCACTTTCTATTGTTTAACTTCTTGGGTGGCCAGAGGCTTTTGATAAACCTCCGATTAATGATATCCATAGAATCTAAGCTTCTGTAGGACGGGAAAAAATTTGTAGATTATCTTGTAGATTAATATAATTAGGTGAAAGTATAGAAAGCAAAGTTTAATAATAGATTATCCATTTTGAGAATATAAGGATGATTACCAGTAAAGTTCCACAGGGAGCAGAAACTGCTAGAATGTTAGAGACTTGTCCTCCTAACTTATGTGGGTTGACATCTTCATAAATTACCTAGGAAATGACTTAATAATAAGGTAATAAAATTTGCTGATAAAATCAAGCCATTTAGAGCAATAAAACTGAAAACACTGACTGAGAAGAACCACAGAAAAACCTCATAATTCTGAGAGTGTCATTCATCTGACCAAACTTTTGCATCTGCAGTCCAGGGAGGTATTTGGTCCACTTATACTGTCTGTGGAAGGAAATTGGTACTTTAATGTCGTAACATATCACCGTAGTGAAGTGGTAGGATAAATCATCACTCAAAAATGCCTCTTTGTCTCCATTGATTATAAGGGGAGCCAAAGACAAAGAGCTCAGATGTTGCCAGATGAATCTCACGTTGCAAGACTTGGATATAGAATGTCAGACAAAGTTTTACCTAACTCTTTACAAAGAGGGGTATGGGATAAACTATCTTAACTTTGCATACAAAATATGGAGCATCAACTAGCTATTACCACTCCAGAAACAGATCTTAAAATTACAATCTATCATTCCATGAAACATCATTTCAAAGCTAAAGAGTAGTCAACACCAAACCAAACATAAATATTAACAAAGGATAGAGAACACAGCAGAAATCATCATGCCACTACGTGACCTCAGAAATATGAATATTGTTTTTGTTTGTGGTCCTTTATTTCCACGAAACCTAAATTAGAAATAGAAAATATTCAGAAAAGGTGAATCAAAAGCTGATCAAATGATGATCAAAGCTATGGAATGAGATCAGAAGCCCCTGGTCTGAAAAAAAGGGAGGGTGGAGGTGAATGTGATAAATGCATATGAAATACAAACAACATCAAAAAAAGGTGAAAAAACAGTGATCATTCCCTTTTTTTTTCCCACCATGTAGTGCATTAAATTACTAGAATAAAAAATGTGGCAGAAACAAAGAGAAATGCTTTTCCACACAGCTGGAGTTAAGGTTGGGAGTCTGTTGCTGAAGAATATTGTGGACATTAAACATTTCTATCAATTCAAAGAGCAATTTGAGACATTAGTGGGGAAAAGAAAGATGCAAGTGCTGCTAAAAGCAAAAATTCCCTTCTTGTTCTTGCTCCAGAATTCTGTAAGGTACAGAATTCAAGCAGCTGGCAGGATTTAGTGGAGAAAGTGTATTTGTATGTTTGCTCTTTTATTATATTTAGTCACTCTTTCTAGGCCTCTAGACAGTACACTAGAACTAAATGAACCATAGTCTGATGCAGCAAACCTGTTCTACATTCTCATGTAAAACTTTTTATTTATTCCTGTTATATTCTTAAAAAGAGGAATAAGTCCATTAAATCTACTAGCAGAGACTTGTCCTTTATAGTTACTTTTCCATAAACCAGCTGCAATAAGGGAGTGATATGGTCTTAAAATATAAAGGTTAATTCTGTCAGCAATATGTGTGGTGTGTATAACCAAAGGTGAAAAACAAGATTGTTGTAAATATGTTGTCTTTTTAAATATAACAGAAGAAAAAGAAGCTATGTCCATTATGTATTCCCAGATTCAAACTTTTTATTGAACCTGCTCTAGAAATATTTTGGCTTGCCCACAGCACTGATATAACATGTTAAATAGCAAGCCTCAAATCATAAGGAGCTAAGCTTCATCTATTTGTACTGAAACCCAAAGGTTCTGAAGGAACAAAACATCTGTAAAGATCAGGCTAAGAGATGAGTTACCATGGACATGGGTTCTGTTTTCTTTGGTTGAGAGCTATTTGAAGAGGAATTCTGCTCTAACATGAGTACTTAATGAATTCTATAAATCTCATAAGGTTTACTAGAGCTGTATTCACACAGCAAAATATCATATTTCTTGCTAGAAGTGTGTTTATGATCACCTTGCACTTCACATCACTAACTCCACAATCAGACATCTCCATTTCCAAGAACATTTCTTTACTGAATGGACAAGGGATCACATACTAAAGTGCCTTCTCTTGCTGCTCTTTTGACAAGAAGTTTGGATGGAGACAAATCCCTGTCTTTCCTGCTGCCAGAGACTGTTTTACCCATAGAAATTTGTATGGAGCCCCCAGACATGATATGCACTTACAACTGACCCTCGTCACGTGTAGAGCAGCAGTCAGACTTCACAACACTCTTGCCATGGAGGAAACAACACTAATGGGCTGAGTTATCATCTCAATAGGCAAAAAATATTCAACAGATACACAGAAGAAGAAGGGAACAGATAAAAAGAAAGGACTCTGTATTCTTTTTATTGAACATTGTGCTTCCCCCAGAGTAACATCAATGTCTTTTCCTTTTAATTTTTTCCATTTGAATTTGATCACAACCCGTGCAGATGGTGTTTCATGCTTCAGGTGTTTAAACAAACTAATTTAAGAGTGCCCACAGGGCATGCATCTCTTAGCACTCTGAGTAGCTTTTCACACTTCTCCTCTGTATAGGCTTTGGAAAACATTGGTTTACACTTGAAGACACTTTTGTTAAGTGGCCTGGAAGAAGGAATACTGTCTTGTCATTTTAGCAAATTTAGGCTTAAATTGAAAGTAAGGAAGCCTTGAGAAAATCAGTTTTTCTCATTTTAGAACCCATCAAATATTTCTTCTCTGGTTAGTTAACTGTGTTGACTTTATATGTCTGACATTTTTACTCAATCAAAATAATTTATTCTGGATTCTACTTGCTAATGTAAACTTAGGTATTTTGGGCTTTCACTTTTTTCAGGCATATATGTACATTTGTATCAACATCCTCTACAGCCTAAAATAAGCCTACATCAAAGCTCTTCTGGGGATTGAAGTTAAAGTGACTTATTTTTACAGTGAAAGATGATGGCAGAATGGAGAACTGAACACAGGTATCCCAAACCTAAGCCACTAACTCATCCTCTCTCTCCATTAACAAAGGAGTCTTTGTCTGGGTTTTGCTGTCGTTGTTTGTTTCGGTTTTTTTCCTCTCCTAATGCTGTCAGATGAATTCAGGTAAACATATTTCTTATGATGGTCTGCTACTGCAAGGAATATACTCCAAAGGACATACATTTTAGCTTTACTGTATAATTTCTCAGTACTGAGGAAAATTTTCCCCTCCTGTTTTTTATGTATTAGTAAATTTACTGGACTTCTTGAATCAGGATACAAAGATTCAGGACCCACAAGTGTTATTTAAAATAATATTTTAATTAAGACTCTTCTGTATACACATTGTATTTGTACAGGACCCATTTTTTATTAGTCAAGTGCCATTAGGCTATTGCATCAGTAATCTGATTTTACAATATAATATAAGCTGGAGGTAAAGAAACATTAAGTGTTATTTGTCAAGAAGAGTGATCTTTATTAGATCTGACCTTTTTCTAAGCCAACACAATAAAAGGTGAGTGTCATTTTTATACTTGCAAAGATTAGTTTTGCTTACAGTAAGCAAAAGTTGCATCTCTAAGGGGGCTTGAAATTCTCATTGGAAATAATTGAATGTAATTACCGAGCATGCACTATGAACCTCCCATGATTTGCCCCAATCAACTATTAAAAGCATGTTCCTATTCAAACACTACCTTTTCAACCTCTGCTGCTACATACTATGGTACTAACAAACTGACCTTTTACAAAAACTTAAAGCACCATGTAATTAACTTTTTTTGTGTACGGAGTTAAGGCTTGATGAAACTGGGAGGTTAAATGTCAATACATCCTTTGCAAGCATTTTTTATAGTGCACTAGTTGGCTTTCAGATGTTAACGATACACTTTCTGTACACATTTTGTTTTAAAAAAAAATTGAAAATTTGTACTGCACTGCACAATGCAGTCCAATTTCAGGTTTTGGGCAACCCCAGTCAACAAGTAATAGCTCTGAAATGCAAAGCAATAAGCTGTGTTGGCAGATATTTTATGTTCATGATCCAAAAATCCATTGAAGCAGATGGAAATTTATTACACTCGTGGTTGCATGGTTTGCACAAATCTAGTTCTGTAGAGTTTCACTTTAACATCCAGAGCAGCTCTACGTAAGACCTCGTAGATGGTCATCAACATCTTTTTGCAAGACCACTAGTTGATTGGCACATCTTTGAACTAGTGATACAGTAGAAATGGGCTTGCATAGATAGCAGTTTTGACAGTACTTTAAAAGTCTTTTTAAAGGATTGAGTATTGTTTTCTCCATGTCTTACTGATACTTGAAAATCAAAGAGAATCTCCAATTTCTAACTTTTTTTTTTTTTTCTGTTTGTAGTTCAAGTTCTTTCTTGACTGTAGGGTTTTTAGGGTACAAATGATTCTTCACATGTATTTACTTGAACTGGCTGGATTCACCTAGGAAGAAGTTGCAGTATATCAGACACTGTAAGAGGTCCTCCCTCTTGTGTACCACAGAAACAGAATGTATTCTTAATTGAATTAGTCCCAGAAGTATTCACTTCTAAATTGCAGCTACTATTGTGTCTTAGTGTCATATCAATATACTCCTAATATCCAGGCTCTAGTGTATGTAAGTTGACATGCCCTGTGTTTAGTATATAATTGGTTATAATTAAGACAATAAAGAAAGATCACATTTTTAGGGCAATTTCTTTTTTTTTTTTCAAAGCCATGGACTGATACATTTAAAGTAATTCTGAAATCCGTACACAACTAGATGAGCACTGGAATTTATGACAGCTATACTCCTATCTTATAAGTTGGTTCACCTCATACCTTTTATGATATATACCAGTGATTTTTATTCACATCTCAATGAAAAAAAAAAATGGTGCTGAGCTTGTCAGACCAGAGTCAAGACCAGTTTTTCATATGCATCAGGACAGCAATTAAAAGTATATATATATGTCAGGAGCAGTGAGTTGTTATAAGGAAATATTTAAAGTCAGCTAGGAGGCAACAGGCTATAAGGCAGAAAGTATAGACAATAATCTGCTGGGACTCCTTGACTCCAAAGATTAAAGTGACCTTCTAAAAAAAAAAAAAAAAGACAAAGAAAACAGATTTCTGAAACAGCTACAAAGAAAACCTTAAACTGCATGGAAACTGTGCCTCAAACATTGCCCAGCCCACGGTGCTGCAACATATGAAAAGACCAATTGCTTCAAGATCTCTCCTTTCATGTTTCAGGGGAAATGTCTTTTATTATAAACAGTAGTGGAGAAGTGTTTCTGGAAGGCTTTAACAATACCAGTTCTCACATATGTCTCCATCAAATGAATTATGTCCCAGCAGAAAATTACAAAGTATTAGGGAAAGAATGTTGCAAATTATAACTAATACATTGCTTATGGGAATCCAGAGAGTCCTTCAGTGTCTTGAGAGGTGGGCCCATGTGAATGTCATGAAGTTCAAAGCCAAGTGCAAGGCACTGCACGTGCATCAGGGCAATCCCTAGCGCAAGCACAGCCTGGGTGGAGAATGGATGGAGAGCAGCCCTGAGGAGAAGGACTTGGGGGTGTTAGAAGGACAAGAAGCTCAACATGACCCAGCAATGTGCACTTGTAGCCCAGAAAGCCCAACCTGTCCTGGGCTNAGAAGGACTTTGTTAGAAGGACAAGAAGCTCAACATGACCCAGCAATGTGCACTTGTAGCCCAGAAAGCCCAACGTGTCCTGGGCTGCATCCAAAGTAGTGTGGCCGGCAGGGCGAGGGAGGGGATTCTCCCCTCTGCTCCACCCTTATGAGACCCCCCTGAAGTGCTGCTTTCACCTCTGGGGTAGTTGCTTCAGAGCAATTCCAGAGGAGCCCATGAAGATGCTCAAGGTCTGGAGCAACCTTGCTACAGAGTCAGGCTGAGAGAGCTGGGGTTGTTCAGTCTGGAGAAGGGAAGGCTCCAGGGTGACCTTTTATTACCTTCTAGTACGTAAAGGACCTGCAAGAGAGCTGGAGAGGGAATTTTGACAAAGGCACATAGAGCTGGGAAGCGGGAGAATTACTTTAAACTGAATAAGGGTAGTTTTACACCAGGTATTAGAAAAAAATTCTTTGCTGTGAGGGTGGTGAGGAACTGGCACAGGTTGCCAAGAGAATCTGTGGCTGCTTCACCCCAAAAGTGCTGAAGACCAGGCTGGATAGGGCTCTGAGTAACCTTGTCTAGTAGAAGTTTTCTCTGTCCATGATAGGGGATTGAAACTAGATTACCTTTAAGGTCCTTTCCAATGAAATCATTCTATGCTTCTATGAAACTATTCTGGATTTAGAAGGCTCTGGAAATTCAGCATTGTGTGCAAGGTAGAGCAGAGCCGCTTCCTGTAAGAGAGATTCTAGAAAAAAGATAACAAACCAACCTATGCTTTTCTATCTCTCTCTTTCAAAGTCATGTCCCTCCAGCTTGTAGCTTCATATTTTTTCTGACACTGAGTTTGTTAAATTTACTCTCTTTATTAATATTTTACATATTGCCTGTGCATATCTCACTTTTCTGCACAAATAGACATAGCAATAGTCAGAGTAAGACAATATTTAGGGCATAGGCCCCCTATAATCCAATATTTTAGGTCAAAACATATGATGGAGACCTCAGTTGCATTAATACAAAGCATTGAGTCCAATTAATAGTTGGAGAATACCTTTCCTTCTACCCTGACTCCATTCTGCAAGCCTGAAGTGTGACTTTTACATCCAGTCTAATTTCATTCAGTCAGAAATCAAGCACTGGACCCTCCTAAGGCAGGTGACAATGGCAAGGTTAGAAATTCTGAGATGGGGGCAATCTGCTAACTGTCACAATAAAATGACAGTATCTAGATAGGGCAGTCACTCAAAAATGAGTGACTTGTGCCAAGGATGAGTGCTGCATCTGCAGATGTAATGTGAAGGAAGTTTCTCAATAGCAGCAGAAAAAGGATTCTGAATTTCTGAAAATTTGGGGATTTGATTTGTTTAAAGCAAGCAAAAAGTACTTGTAATAAAGACAAATTCAAATATTTTTCTAAGTCAAAAGGAAAAAAAAATTCTTCATGAATTTCTGTCTACACTCTCAAAAGAGACAGATTAATATTATATAGCATTCTAGCAGTTAAGAAAAATGTATAAGCAGAAAATACCTATAAGCATCATCTTTTTTATATATAGGCATAGTATTTATGGACATCCTAAGCCCAGACTCTAAAGCAGACTCAGAGCCAGGTCAGATATTACATAGGTCAAGGAAGGTCCCAATAGAGACAGCAGCCTGGCCCTTTTGTGTTCCCATCTATCTACTGCAGATTTGAACTCCTACAGTAGTCATCCCATAAATTCCTTCAATTTTTTACCCTTAAACAAACTTTATTTTCAGAACCATTTTTCTTTAGGATCACATTGCTTCAACAGAAACAAATGAATGTTCTTATTTCTGTGCTTCTGAAGGAAAACTGTTGTAAAATATTGTGAAAATGCTGTAGAATAATGTGCCTTATTGTTGTTATTAACCTAATGGAAATCTTCCAAACCTATTTTACAATGTCACTAAAACCTGATTTGAATATAAATTATAAATGGCTAATAAATCTGCCGGAAGTTAACTTAAAAACCAAACTTGAGATGAGTATCTCAGAAGAGAAACAAAAAAGCCAGGCAGGGAAAAATTATACCAAACATTATCTCTGACAGAACAATTTATATCTCTACATGTGAAAATGCCCTACAAATTAAGTTAATTTTTATTATTACCACTTTCCTTTCAGATTGGTTAGTTTAGTCAGAAAAGGGTTATATAACTCAACAGAGATCCAGTCTGAAACGTGAGGGAAACAACCTGAATCTTTCTGTCTACCTGCCCCTTTCTCTACAATTAACCAACCATGAAGTAAACAAAAAAAAATTAAAGCATTCAGCACGTCACCACAAGCGTGTCAAAACACGTCCATAGTAGCCACCTTTGACTAGACCTCTACATTTTACCTACATCTGTAGTGCCATCTTAAAGATGAGGACGTGAGGGCCAGTATTCAATATCATGCTAGGATCAACTTTAGATAAAACTATGACGATAAAATTCAACAATGGCATAAAAAGGCATGGTCTTGGACTAAAAAACTTATTTTCTTTATTCTATATATAGCTTCCATTTCTATTTCCCTTGCACTGTAGAAAATATTCTTGATTGTGATTTTAAACTAGTTGCGGTATTAGCTCTGATATCATCTACACAGTTGTATGGTGTTGCATATCTTAAAACAACAACAGCTACATTTAAAAGGATAGAAGAAATGTATTGGCTTTTTTTTTCCTGCAAGTTCAGCATTAATAACTTTTCTTGATCCTATTCTTTAGACAAAATTATTGTATTTTCTGAGATTAATAGCACCCAATAACACGAAGGCACAAGTACAGGTGATATTAGAAAACAAACTACAAGACTATCTTGATTCTATGCATTTAGGTGGCCTCTTTTACTTTTAACTGCTTTTTGCAGCCTGTGAATTGTTCATTGTCTAGTTACAAAGGCAGCATTCCTTCTGCAAAGTCATTAAATGATGCATACCTCAATCCAAAACCTCTCAGAAACTGTTCAGCAAGAGCTAATAGTTTTTTTTCCACAGAAGTGTGGTTTCAATAAAGATTTTGCAATTAAGAATCAACTTATAAGTTGATGATGTCTGTATAAGTCTGCCTGCAAGTAGTAGAGGTACCCTGGAAGAGTTGCATCAATCATAATTGTTTCTCTTACTAAATCTCTATAGAACAAATCTCTGCTTCAACTGGTACCCCTTCCTGAGGGATCTTTCTTTTTCTTTTCCTCTTTCTTTCTTTTTCTCTTCTTTCTTTCTTTTTCTCTTCTTTCTTTCTTTTTCTCTTCTTTCTTTCTTTTTCTCTTCTTTCTTTCTTTTTCTCTTCTTTCTTTCTTTTTCTCTTCTTTCTTTCTTTTTCTCTTCTTTCTTTCTTTTTCTCTTCTTTCTTTCTTTTTCTCTTCTTTCTTTCTTTTTCTCTTCTTTCTTTCTTTTTCTCTTCTTTCTTTCTTTTTCTCTTCTTTCTTTCTTTTTCTCTTCTTTCTTTCTTTTTCTCTTCTTTCTTTCTTTTTCTTCCTTCCTTCTTTCCTTTCTTTTTTTTTCTCTCTTTTCTTTCCTATTCCACCTCACCTATTTTTTGTATCTTTTATCACAGCATTTTTTCTTCCTTTCACTCATGTCACTGATGCTTTTTAATTAACCTCGTACCACGTGGACTGTCGGAGTTCCCATTACCAATCCAGGTTATGTTATCAAAACAGTAGCAATAATCTGTTTCCTCTAAATAATAATAATAATAATAACAACAACAGCAACAATAATAATCATAAAAAGTTTTCATGTTCTGAAGGAGTCAAATTGCTCAAATTACTCTATAAGCTCTGGTTATCATGGTTTGTGTTCTTTGATATTTTTATCTGATTATACTGGTATTATTTGTAAATAACACAAGATACCGTTGCAGATTCAGATCTTGGTACAATCTTGGAATTGTTCATTGTGTGAGCATGAATGTTCCATAGTCATGCTAGTTCCATGGAGACCACTTGAGCTCCTGATCTTCTCACTGTGTTATTATAATCTAGGCATTTTTGGAAGAAGTAATGAAAAATTATCAAAACACTACAACTAGCTGATGACAAGAAACAGAACATCTTGAGCTCACATCTCATCAGCTGGACATCCAGCTACTTCATCAGACCAAAACTGACCTTTACTTCTTCCTCTGTTAACACTTACGAGCTCCTTAAACACTCTGAGGTCTACAATGAGGTATGATTTTGAGAAAGACACTTTTCAAATTTTGTCTAACTATGAATTAAGCTGCTTATAAAGGGTTCAGGAATGACCTCTGGTTATCAAATTGGTCTTGTGAGCAAAAACTTTGAGTAGAAAGTCATATTACTGGGGAAAATAGAAATTCCTGAGAGTAAATCAGATTTCAGAAACAAATACTACAAAAGGTAACACTCGATAAAAGTCACATTATTCAATAATTAACAATGCGAAGCTTCTTTTATTTCATTTTATTGCTCTACCTTGACCCAAATACACACAAGTTCAGTGGTTTGCTCTCTGATGATGTTAGCATCTGACATATCAAGGATAATTTTAAATGAGTTATTCTTACTAATAATTAGTGTGCTCTTGCTGATCCCTACTGGCAATTCCTATAGATCACCCAAAATAAGAGGATTTTTGAAGGGTTTTTTTGCTTCAGTTTTATTCTGGAGCTTATCCTCTGGCTGGATGTTCCCACCCAAGTAATACAGTAATTTAAAAAGCAGGCCGCATGAGGGAGAAATATTTGGAACATCCTTTTCATATACCAAAAAACCTACCTTTTCACAGACTCTAGCTCCCACTGGCTAATATTTGTGCAACATATATCTACTGTCAAGAAAGGAGCATGCAATGACAACAAAACAGTGGCATGGTCTTGAAAAATCTGGGACATCCACACTTTAGTATCATCCACTTTAGTGTGGATGTTTGTTGCTTTTCAAAAGAAAGATTATCATTTAAAGGATATCTAAGTTAATTAAATGTACCATTTGGGGGAAAAATTAGCCACAAGGAAAGCCATATGGATAATTATAAATGAGTTTCAAATACTAATTATAGTAATAGCAGCTCACTTAAAACTTAAGATCAATTTTATGGAGACTGTGTGAAGAGCCATAGTCTGCAGTTCTAGATGATGATAGAGTTGGCAGCAAAGCTAGCGTAAGAAGGTCATAACCCCCGTGCAACCCTCACTGTTCACTGCTTCTAATTTGCTCATCTCAGCAAGGCAGTAAACCACAAACCCACAAACAGCTGTACGAGCACAGGAGAGGCCGAGACAAACCACATCGGAGGAAGACAGGACTGTAGAACCAACCTAAGCTGGCTTTGTATGCTACGCAAGCATTTATGAAACTACATCCTAAAAGTATATCTACAACCCACGAGCTTTCTCAATTTTTACTTCACTGGTGGGCTTG
This sequence comes from Atrichornis clamosus, assembly GCA_013400975.1. Taxonomy (NCBI): domain Eukaryota; kingdom Metazoa; phylum Chordata; class Aves; order Passeriformes; family Menuridae; genus Atrichornis; species Atrichornis clamosus. The sequence goes on from WBMZ01008319.1 coordinate 165,442, forward strand.
GTAAGAGGCACTGCATCAGCTGGTGTTTCAATGTGGGCTAAACTTAGTTGTAATCACTCACTTCATTACCCCAATTAACCAGTGGATACCCACAGAAAGATTGATGAGCACAAACACACAGAGAGAGGTGCCTGCTGACTGCAGGTGCAGGTTCTGTTCGCTTGTATGTAGATGTCTAAAAGGAAACTAAGAACCTTAGACTCTCATTCAGACAAAAGACAACAGAGACACTCTTTCATATGCTTAATTAGATGTTTAAATGAGTCCAGGTGAAAAATTTTTTTTTTTTTAATTCTTCCTAAACTTGAGGCAGAATAATATGAGGCAATAACAACCTCTTTTTCAGTCCTGGCCTCAACTTAGGTATTTGAAGGCTGTCTTCTGTGACATTCTCAAGACATCTATATACATAAATTATGTCAGCAATCACCATTAAAAGAGCCTCAAAGCAAGTCGACTTAAAATTTAGAGATATTTTAATTCCAGATACTAAAATGCAATTGATGAGTGTCTGAATTTTGTTTACTGAGATGACCAAATTATTTTGCTGAACTTTAGATGCAAAGCCATATTTGATGAATTCTTTTAACGGCTTTACCCAGAAGAGCATTTAAGCTTTAAAGAACTAAAAGCCTTCTCTAGCATCACTGGGACTTCAGTTTACATCATACTGAAATGTTGGCTGAAACAATGCTGCTTTTCTGAGCTGCAAGCTCAAATCCAAGTGATCCTTTAGGGGCCCGCATGTCCCTTATGCAATGTGTCAGTACTTCTCTTCAAAATCAGCAATGCCTTGGTACATGTAGCGTAGTGAGGGCAATATTGACCTTTTGTATAATAGCTGTGAATCATATATGCTGTAATGGGCACTAATAAAAATACTAAGGTAAATGTTTCATTATGGGAAAACTCTGAAGCACACTTTTGAATATTTACTTCAATCTTTGTGTTTTGTGCAAGATGAGCATGCCACAGGCTCATACACAATGTTCAAACATCACTGTTTTATTATTCAAACTCTGTATGCAGTTGTATTTCCAACCTACTGTCTTTCATCTGTATACACTCATCAAGAGAAAAAGATCTGGGGGTCATGTGAGAACTGTGTTTTTCTCCAGCAGGTATTTTAAAAGCAAATATTTCCCGTAGGAACTAAAATGAAAACAAAGTTGTTATGCTGAATTTTCTGAAATGAAAAAGTACTGAAAATCCCCTAGTGACTTTCAAAAAGAGCCAGCATTTTAATGTGTTCTCCTTTTTTTTTTTTTTTTTTCTAATGGAGCAACATCAGAGTCTCAAGGTATTCTGTTTCATTTCTATACTTCTAGCAAAGGTTTCACAGGTTGGAGGATAGGGATGTTTATGGTTTCTGACAAAGTGCAATGAGATTTTATTTCTGGGTTTTTTTTAAAGCCATCACAAAATAAGACCCATATAAACTCTGTGGTTTATGTCTTAACCAACTCACTCTTTTGAGATGTATTGATGACAGTGGCTGGCTCTGATTTTTCAAATGGTGCTGATATCAATATGGCACTATTTTCCTCTTACCTTTTCCTGAAGTCATAATTACTTCTCATTAATTCCATTTCATTACTGAACCACAGGGATTAAAGGGGAACTTGTCCTCTCAGAACCTCTCAATTTCTGTGTAAACATTTCAAGTAACAAAGTCACTTCAGAGTGACTTTCACTACCAATGGCTCCTTATTTTCCCCTTTACAAATGTGTATTTTATTCCTAGTTTGGTTTTATACAGCTTTCAACTCCCAAACATAGGATCAGGTAATACTTCAATCTCTTGAAGGACTTCTGCTGTCTTTTATGAAGATAAGCCAGTAGAGGCAAAACACAGTATAACTCTCTGCTTTTTAACAAGGCTGTTATTTGGACACTGTTTTTCAAAAAGCATGCCAGTTTCCTTTACATGTGTGGAATCACGTAAATACCTGATAACTATTAAGAAAAATAGTGGCTTGAACATGGCTCGTAAAAGTCTACATGGGAAAAATACTTTTTTTAGCAAATGTTTTTTAAGCTAAGAAGTAAAAGACATAATATCTGGGAGGTGGAAACTGATACTATGTAAATTAATTTCAGGCTAGAAATAATGAAGACAACTTACCAGCTATTAATGAAAGCACACCATGTACCTATCAGCACTTGAGATCCTCAAGACTGAATACTTACTTCAACACATGGAAGTGCCCTTTGTTAAACTGTGAGCTTGAAAGAGAAATGATTGGATGGACATCTGTTCCCGTTCCATCAGTCATGGAAGCAAGTTCAATAAACAGGCTGGTCCCTTTTGATCTCAAATTGTTCAAAGAACTACAGTAAAAGGGGATAAAACTGAATGTGAAAGCAATCTATAATTAACCCTGTCATATTTAATTTGCCTTCTTTTTTTTCCAATAAAAACCTCACATCTTTAGCCATAAAATGACAAAAAGAGAAACAAACAATATAAATTTTATGATACAAATTTTTTTAAATTTTATTGTTAAATTAAATATGCCTGGAATAGCTACCAGTAATCCCATATATCTGCTGTGGAAAGTGTAATATTGACTGTATCTTTTGAACACCAGTAAGGATGAAGGCTTAAAAAAAAAGAAAAGAAAAGAAAAGGAAAGAAAGCCAAAGAACTGAATACCAATTCAGCCTGGAAAACACCGCACTGTCAGCACTGTGAGCGAAATTTTTTTCCCAAATTTGGAAAAGCTGATTCAAATTTTAAAAAAAGCATTAGGGGAAATATAAAGAGAGATATTTTCAAATTATTCAAAGTGTAATATTCACGCTACTGAATCAAATCAAGCTTCAAGTAATTCACAGGATCTTATTAAATCTGACGAATTTTCTTGGAAGAGGAAGAAGGCTACAGCTGTTTCTACAGAATTCTCCTAATTCTTTTATTTAGTCCTGTTTCAGTTCTCTTCACTAAAGGAACCCCAGGAATAGCTGCCATTCAGTGCTTATGAGGTTAATGGTTCTCTGTAAAGAAAGTTTGTTTTGATGTTTGTCTGTAGAGAGACCTCTGACATATCACACGAGTGTGGTATCCCAAACTAAACTATGCAAAACCTCTAAACAGAACACCTGGAGGATATATAACAGATCTGCCATTTCATTCCCATTATTTTTAATTTGATTGAAACAATTTTATTGAACTTGTCCTAGTCCTACCCATGCAAACATGAGAAAGGTGTCATTAGCCACCTGGTTTCATACTGCTCTATGTTATTACTCTAAAAATTTCATATGGTACCACTGAATGGACAGAGGCATCTAAAACTGACACCTAGTCTAGTGTGAAAAGGAGAAGAACAAATATTAATGCTCCATCCCACAGAGTATATTTTGCCAAGATTATCCAGCTTTTATCATCTCCAGAAGAGAGTTATAGTCCTGTGAAAAGCTACATCAAAAATGTATTATATATTGCAGTAACTTTTAACTTTATGGGTAAATTTAAAATTAAGGATACACTGGAGAAATTAATGTGGAAATTACTCATTTACAGAACTAATGTTTGATCATGAACCTTGAGTTTTACATTCTGCTGATATTTAGTATTAGCCAGATGAGAAAGCGTATCTTTAAATTTTAAAAATATTTCCTCTCATGATCAACGCAGACATAAACAGCTCTTAAAACAGCCAGCCAACCAATAACATGTTTTAAAAGGATCAAAATCTCCAGTCAATAAATTCTTTTGTTTTGGACATCCTGTGTTAACTTGATGTGATAAACCTGGGTGGGATGTTGTACAGGACAAATTGGGCAGATCCCTATGTTCAAAGTTCTTAAAGTTTTCAAGGTTTTCAGAAGAATAGAAAGCTTTAATAAAGTTACAAATAATAACTGAAAATAATCTTACATTGCTATAAGTTCACTTTTACTTTATGTGTTCCAAAGTTTTCTAGGAACATGGGAATGACAGTTTTTGAAATAATGACAATAAATATTGAAGGGAAAGATATTGAAAAAAAACCCCCCAAACCTGCCATGGGCAGGGTAAAAAATAATTTCACAAAGCACCCGTTCACAATTTGTAAACAAATATGACAATATCAAACCTGTCTTATGATTCTGCTTCAGAATAAACTTACACTAAAGTGAATCAAGAGAAAATCCAAGGGAACATATTTAGCATACATAGACACAGAAAAAGTAAAAATTTACCTGAATTTCTGAAACACAATTTATTATATGATAACCTCTTCATTTTAAATAACTGATTTCACCTTTTCCAGATTAAAATAGCTGATTTCTAGTAAGTCTTTCATTGTTCACTCTTCTCAGAAGCTTATGTATGTAAGCACAGAGAGAGGCACATGCTTTCTGAAAACAGTTAAATATATTTTCTGAAAAGAGTTTATAGAAGGACTAATGTTAGATTAAAATTCCATTGACCGTCTCTCTATACTTTTGCCTTCATTTAAACACTACAATATAATCTGGTTATTCAATTGCCTTTTGTAAAGAATTGTATACATTGAAGCCTTTACCATACAGATACTCTAGCTCTTGGAAGAGGGAGACGAAGGGAGTTTTTCATGCAAAGACAAACTTCACTTGCAGGATCAGAAGAGAGAATTGCTGAAAGTATTACATATGTGAAATATTTTTAGTAGAGAATCTGCTTTGTGATTCCATCTCTGCCAAAAAAAAAAGGATTGTAATTCTTTTTCCCCTTTTCCCAGAGAACCTTGTAAACTTCTCATTTCTAACTAAATGCAGAACTTTTTTTCTTTCCTATTACTACTTTAGGTTCCACATCTTAATTTTCTAACCATATGCTCCTGTGATCAAATCAGCAGATATTTCTTCTTTTGAGTTCAGCCTGCAAATATCTCAGCAGGGTCAAAAGAGCTATATGCCAGCAGCACTAACTGAACTAAACATGTAATAGAAACAGAAAAAACTTTTATCAGTCAAATTACTAGCTTATTTTTATTATCATTTCATAGCTATCTTTAACCTGATCAAAAACACAATTGTGGCCTCCAAATTTGTAATTCTCTTGTTCTTGGTATCTGTGTGACAGAAGTCATTTTTGGATGTGATGCTGTTTATTATCTCAGACATTTTAAAGACAAAATACCCAGCAGTGTTTATGAACAGTTGACTGGCTAGAGTCAGGCTTAGAACACCTCCTTGGGGGTGTTCTTTTTTACATCGTTTCTGACCTTGCATACTGGGCCTGTCACATCTTTTTTATCCCTATCAATACGCTGAAGTATGTATTTAACATTTAACCCCACTTTCCCTCCACCTTGTGTTGTTCCCTTTGAAGTAACAATCTGTATGTAACTATAGTAGCTGGTGAAAGAAATTCACTGCATTATTTAGCTCTGTTTGCTTTGTCTGAGTGTTGGAGGGAATACTGATGTACATGGCTGTCTTACAGTACTGATTCGTAAGTCATATCTCTTCATGTGCATATTTTACAGCTGGTGACTATGTCTTTAGGGACTTTTAAGTAATATTCTTTTCCAAAGTGCCATTCTTCTTTAGGCAAACCATAAATGAGTCTAAGAAACAGCAGTTTATATACTTACATGTAATGAAAAGGATCATAGACTCACAGAACAGTTTGAGTTGGAAGGGACCCTAAAGACCATCTAGTTCCAACTCCCTGCCATGGGCAGGGACACCTTCCACTAGACCAGGTTGCTCAAAGCCCCATCCAACCTGGCCTTGAACACTTGTAGGGGTGGAGCAGCCTCAATTTCTCTGAACAATCTATGACACTATAACACCTTCAAAGGTCTTCAATTTTGTCTTGAGATACTGACATGCAGTAAGAAATATTTTACCCCCAGGGATTTGCATTTTGTTTGTTTGCATTTTGATTACATATGTACAAATAGTCCTATGCTACAAATTCTGAGTTGGAGAATGCCATATTTACTTCTATTTCTGAAAACACTCATCCTTGAGACTGTAAAGAGTGTACTACTGAAAATATCTGTGATTCTCTGGAAGATTGGGTTCTCCAGCTGCAATAAGAGATGCTGTACCCCTTTCATCATCTACATCATAGCCTGTCAGGCAGACTTCAGCCTAAGTGATATCGTTCTTTCATGGCCCTTCTAATCACTTTTAAGGTTCTACCTGCAGCTGTTTTGTTTAAAAGATACATGGCAGATGGTAAGGGGAAGCTGAAAAATGGCATGTGTCATGATGCTTCAATCTATGTCATGATTCTGAAGTTAGTTTGACATAAAAAAAAAGAGAGATTATTCTAGTATATTCTAGTATATACAGAATCTAGCCTCAAATAGAGTTGTATTGCATGCTGCTTTTGTGTTAGCCTATCCTGGTCATTTAGCTGCTACACCAGACATATGTGCACAGTAAAACCATCTAGTCCTCCAGTGAGCATTTCTCTCTCTCCTAACTCTCTGTTTTTGGGGGATTTTTACCTTTTCTTTTCTTTTCTTTTCTTTTCTTTTCTTTTCTTTTCTTTTCTTTTCTTTTCTTTTCTTTTCTTTTCTTTTCTTTTCTTTTCTTTTCTTTTTTCTTTTCTTTTCTTTTCTTTTCTTTTCTTTTCTTTTATTTTCTTTTCTTTTCTTTTCTTTTCTTTTCTTTCTTTTCTTTTTTTTTTTAGTAAAATTACTATTATTATTTTAAGCTCTATTATTGAGACAAACAGATGACTGAAGCTGCCATTATCCGGTCATTGAGAATCCAACAGATGGCAAATAACTATGTTAAATCAATGATACTAACTTAAGGCATCCACTTGTCAGCAAAATCTTGGCAAATATCTATTTTAGAATCAGAACTAGTCCTTCAAAACTTGATGGACATCTGACATTTTTCATTGGTTGGGAGTTGAAGCATCCAGCTCAGTCTGGGGAAAAAACCATTGTGTATGCCAACGGATAACTTCATATATCATTCCTAAACTTCCAGCAATTCTAAGTTTCAGGGAAAAAAATCCTGTTCTACTGGGTTGTTCCCTTATTTACTTGGATGTTGTGGTAGGTTAAGCTGAGAATAACTGAGATGAAGAAAAAAGTCTGAAAATCTTCTGGAAAAGGCACATTTTTCCCTGCACCTCTAGGCACCTAGCAAAATAGAACTCTGATCAATAATTAAGGATATAGAAACAGATTTGGCAGAACTAGTAAACAGCATTTATATGAAAGGTACTGCATAAAATATTGTTCTTCTTTTCTGGAGTTGTTAATGGCCACAGACTTTCCTCCTCATTCATGAGATGTACATAAATTATCAATCCTCTCATGAAAAGAAAACTGCAAAACCCAATATACAGTTAAATACACAATATTTCCTCTATCGCAAAAGATTGCACTTTGCTAGGAAGAGAAGCCATCAGCAAGCTTAGAAATGACAAATACAATTCAGTTTATTCACAGTGAGACGAGCAGTTTACTTTTGGCAGTTTCAGGTTATTGAACCGAAGAAAATGGACATGGTTCCTTTCAAAGCTAAGAAATGCTCTTTGACAGGTGATTAATATGACAACGAAAATAAGAACATTTAAAAAAAAAAACAACAAAAAAATTGGGATTGGAGAGGTCAAACCTTTTATGTTACTTCTAACCCTGGAGGTCAAGGGTCAGAGCTTGTAGTCCACTGGGATTTAGATGGGTGGCAAAGATCTAAAGTGAGTAACTATGAAAAATAGTGGCAGAAGGAAGGTTTGGTCAGTGTGAGATTAATTCTTTTGACAAATATAATGTCTTCTAATCTTCAGCCTCATAGTAGACCATTTTTGCTGCAATTAACATTCTATAACTAATGCCGAGGAATTCCCAGAGCACGGGTGATAGGAATACATTTTGATAAAATGCATGCTTGACCTCGTAATCAGAAGCAATTAAGAGGGCAACTACTTTATTACACAGGGGCTTACACATATTTAATACTCCAAATGTAAATAAACCCAATTAAGAAACTATAATCTATATTCGGCTTTCTCCTGAGTCTCTAGAGAGATTATAATATATATTTCTTTAGGGGTAGAAATATAAGTTTTTTAAGGGCAATTTTGCATCTCATTATCAGTGTTTAATGACTTGACCACAGTGTATTTAATGCTAAATAAAATGGATCTCTCTTGCATTTTATTTATTAGATGCAGATCAAAAATTATATCTTAAGAATGATGCTGGCTGATATACTGGATAGTATAACTTTGACCCTAATAACTGCCATCATATATTACCCACCAGCACCTAAACCCAATAACAAAACTAACTTTATTTTTTACTCATTTTTGTTGTTACCCAGGTCTTCATCTCCTGATATTTACTCACCCTAATCCAACCTAATACAACTGCTCAACATTTGAGTTATCTGCATCCTATAAACTGGCATCTCAATTCAGCTCTGCTGGGGTTTGAGACTGAGACACTATTCATGAGATGAAAGACTCACCCATGCATATCTATTTCTATATTGTACAACAAAAAATAATAAATCTGAATGCAACTATTCATAGATAAAATTGTAGCACTATTGATACAACTGGGACCTTACCTGAGGGCAAAAAGAGTGATAATAACGTACTTCATTCCTGTGAAGAATTTTAGGTTGTGAATGGAAGGATCTCTCCAAGCAGCTGGAGTGGGACTACATCCTTGGATCCTTGTCAGTATAGGTGCCAGAAAAAGGGGAGACTGGGATCTACGGAAAGCTATTGGGCTGACAGCTGGTCTGGGCCTGGCTGCTGGGTGGAACCACACTGCAGGTAAATATGTACATAGGTGTACATATTTACTCTTCTCTCTGATACACCTTCATCCTGATGAGACTCATCAAGGAACAGAACAAGGCTCTTGATGTTTGTGTTTGTGTGAGTGCTGAGTGTTGTCTGTGTGCCTGATCATGTGTGTGTGTGTGTGTGTATCGTATGCACGTGTTTGCGAGTGTGCCTACAGGGAATACACACTCAGCTTGATTCCTGGAGCTGGGAACAGGGAGCTGTCACAGCCTCACATCTGTTGGGCTTCCAGATTTCACAACTGCTAATAGAAAGGGTCTGACTCTTTCAGAGCTACAAAATACAATTTAAAAAAGAATGTAGGACAATATCAAAACCTGTATTTCATTATCTATTAACTAGAGTTTTTTTCTTCCACATATAACTTGGAAGTTTATGATCTTGACGGTTTAGTTAATTTTTGATTATTTAGGAGCAGAGATATTTCTATAAATATTAGCTATAGGAAACAGATCTTGATAGTTCTTGGAGTCCTGTACCCCTGTACTACAGAAGTTCTATTCTTTATAACAAGCCCTAAGATTTATGCTGAGTTTTCAAGGCTTCAGGACTGAAAGTTGTTAGGTTTGTTTTGACTGAACTGTTGTTAAACTTCTTCAGCTTTTCTTTACTTGATTTAGTTGTGATTGCAATTTCAGAATAGGTGTCTGCCTATATGTAATTTGTAACACTTTTATTTATCTCTGTATGGCAAGATTATATAAAGAGAAATAACCACCCATTATTTCCTGTAAAATGCAATATTTCAAGACCAGGTTAGATGGAGCTTTGAGCAACCTGGTCTGGTGGAAGGCGTCTCTGCCCATGGTGGGGAGGGTGGGACTAGATGATCTTTAAGGTCCTTTCCAATCCAAACTATTCTATGGTTATATGATCCTATGATTCTGATTTACAGCTCTTAGATGATGATGTAATGTAGATTAACACAAGCCTGATAGGATAGCAGAATCCTTGAGAAGGGGAGACACAGGACATAGCACAGAAATACACAGGCATGGGATGATAAATGAAGAGCACAGACTGGCTTTAGAGGCAAATCACTCAAGGACAGGTCTGGAGCTGGACAAAACTGAGTTTAGGATTAACAGAGACAATGAAGTTATATCTGACACAGGCACCATACACAGAAAATTTGTATGTAATGTAGAGCTGCAGACAGAAGAAGAGGGAGGTGTAGAAACATATTAGCTAAATCTGAACTTGAACACCAGGCGGTTACCTGGGCTAGCAAGGGGAAAACATCAGCATGAAAGCCGGTGAGCTCTAGGTGCTCTTTCCTGGAACACCTTCCCAAACAACCACCCGTAGACTGAAACTGCAAAACCTGGGACCCAGAGGAGCAGAGAAAGTGCAAGCGCAACACCTGGACAAGGGACAGGAAAAGAGAAGTATGCTTATAACAGTTTTAGCTGCAAAATCCCTTTTTTTTCCTGTATTTTTTAGATTGCAGTAAGTAACAATTCCTGGATTTGACTGTTAAAATTTCACTTATAGAAGCAATACATTCTTATGTTTGTTTATACATATACACACACACACAAAGTGAACTTATTCTTTTCCTATAAACAAGATTTCGATTGTATTATTTTCATGTGAAATTTACTGAAATCACTGATTTATATTGGCTGAAATGAAATCTGTATTGTGTCTAAAACAATAATGCAAGATTTCAAAAAAAACTGAACCAAAGAATAAAAGCAAATTAATATTTTAAAAACACCACAAGAAAAATAATAGCAACTCAGAAGCACTTTACGAGCAATAAATCTCATGCAGAGCCTCACTGATTTAAATCACAAAAAAGTTGCTGTGGGAGGAAAACATCAACCCAGTCCACTTCTACAAGTTTGCTGCCAGGGCCAACAATATATGCCCTCCGTGGGGAGGGATTACAGGTCAACAGAAGAGCACCTGAGGAGCAGCACAAAGGAATTCCAGGCACTCCAGACAGTAAGTTGACTTCATCAGAGCCCCAACTTAAATGACTCTGCGTTAACTCAGGCATCATTGGGAATAAACAGGCAGAACTAGAGACACATGCACATATACAGAGCTACGACCTTATTGGCATCATGGAGATGTGACAGGATGACTCCTATGACTGGAATTTTGGAATGAAAGGGAACAATCTCTGTAGGAAAGACAGGCAGGGGAGATGAGGAAGGGATGTCACCCTATGCCAGTGGCCATCTGGAGTGCAGGGAGATCCACACAAGGATGGATGAGGAGCCAATTGAGAACTGTCTCTGTCAAGACATCCTAAAGAGCCTTGGGAGAGTGTTTGCTTCTTCCTAAATGTCATAGCACACCTGGATGGGCCAGATTCCCAGATGGCACTGGCAACTGTATTTTTCCTGAAATCAATGAACCTGTTTGCTCATATGCCAAATAGGAATCTGAAAATCACTCCTTCTAACAGTACAGTTTTGAAAGCAGCAACATCAACTGAAGCAGATAGTTTTTGAAGAACTGAAGCAGAAAACTTAAAAAGTTTTCTTTTTTTGATTTGCTGATCGTATTAAGAGAAAGAATGTATTTTAGCCTTATCGCACAACTACCTTAACCAGCAACAGATAAGAATCCATATTGGATATGAGTCTACCCTATAAAAGATGTTTTAGAAAGCTCTCTCGTGTGAGACAATATATTTCAAGAAAAAAAAAAAGTGGCTTGTAAAGTCATTACTTCAATCTATGCAAAAATTCAGAGTATTGTGGGGTTTTTTTCAATGGTTTTTGGCAAATTCTGCTTTGAGATGGGGAAAATTGCTTATCTTTAAAATAAATTAACAAAGTTAGATAGTAAAATGGTCCCAAAGGCTTTAAATGGCAGGAATCCGGCTTAGGGACATCGTGTCCCTTGCATCGAGAACATGCTAAGTGGTTTCAAGTCAATCATTGTGACCATGAGAGAGAGCCGGGAGTCAAGAAGGAAAAGCAGGAATTATATGGTGAGAAAAGTGTCCGAAAAACACTTGAAAATGATGTAAATTAATGCTGAAAGCTTTGATAATAACCCAGGCCAACATGTCCTTCCACTCAGCTTCTCAGAACAGAGAGGAAGTTTTTGCATCACCAGGCTTTTTCAAATGTCACATTTGATAATAATGAAAAGGAGCAAAATTTACTGAAAATGCATAAATTGCATCTCATCTTTCTAGAGGAATATGGACTAATTCTGAACTTCATCCTGCTAGGACCCTATCAGTGTAAGTGGTGTGAAATTCTTAAATTAACCACAAATGTGTGGTCTGACCTTTAAAGCCTCTGACTGCTTCAGAAGAAATCCTGAACAGTTTTAATCATTATTGACTCTGAAGTATGTGCATATAGAGTAGGGGAAAAGCAGTATCTTCCCCCTGGTCGCAACACAGTCCCAGGCACAGATACCTGGGTGGTTTCTGAGCTGGCTCAGCCAGAAGGAGCAATAGAATGTTGGTGTGATACCTCACCCAGTGAAATCAGAGCCTCTAAAAGTGTTTTGGGACATGGGATCATTTATTTTAGCTAAACTGCCTCTGGTATCCCAGCTAGAAAAAGAGGACAATTTGTTTGGACTAACAATATTTCTCAGTGCTCAATTATCTCAATGTTCAGAGTCCCAAGTGCACATTCTCTATCAAACTGTACATTAAGTACTTTAAGTTGTGTCAACCCTTTTTCTGGTTCAAGTGTGTTGCCTATGTCTAGTACCTACAGCATATTATGCATAGATAGCTCCAGACTGAAAGAAAAATTACATTTTTTTCCAAATGTATATCTAATAAAATAAAACTTGAAAATAAATATAAAATTTTGGGGAAAACATAAAACCCTCTTAACATACTCAGAACCCCAAATAGGTAAAAAAAAAATTAAAAAAACAAACCAAGCTTAAATTTATCTATAGTTTTTAAACTTACATAACACATGGGGTAATGTGAAAGCCTATATTCACAATCTAAGTGGAAAATCTAATATAAAGGCATTTTCTGTTATCATCAATATGCATAGTTCATAAGAAGCTAATAAGAATAAATGTACTCTAAAAGTGGGAATTATTTTTTCTACCCTTGATTAAACATCAGAAATCAATATTGCTAAAGCTCTTACTTATCTTTATAAATGGAAATCTTTTTTAAAAAAAATATATATAATGGAAAATCAGATTTTTAAAGTATTCATTTTTCTTGTTTTCCTGGAAGAGCTGGAGTTGAGTCTGGCCTTGAGGAGCTTCTCTGGGGAAAGCCACTGCTGAAGCAAAACTGGCAAACTCAGGAAACACCAAAGACGACTGTGGTGTAGGAGCAGATAAAACACACAACGGTGATTGGTGGCTGGTGAGGCCAGGAAGATCAGCAACCTGTGAGGCCAGTACAAAACTGGATTTTAAAAGGCCTCAAAACATCAAAAATAAGGTGCTCCACTCATGAGGAATAGATTAACATTCTTAAGTGTTTGACTTTTCTGAGCCTGGGTAAGAAACTAAGAGACAGTGAGATTGAAACAGGGTGAAGTTACAGAAGGGACTGTGTTTCAAAAAAAAATTTAGTGACAACCCCAAGTAAAAGAACAAAGTTCATGCTGTTGTCAATTGAGCCCCAGAGGTCCCTAACACAGATTTCTGCAGATTGTGCAGTAAGGTAAATCCATATTCACTTACTTCAATACAGCTCCATATATTAATATGCTACTAATATTGCAAATTATCATTTCCATTTTGCAACAAGAAAGCAGTGAAGTTAAGCATCCAAATTCACACCAATAACCATATACAGACTGCTGGTCTCTTAATGACAAGACCAATGCCTTAATCACTTTTCTTCTCTCATTTCTATTTCCCCATATGCCATATTTTATAATCATAATCATCCCTTGACTTATATGTATCATCATTTAACGATATATCATTTAAAATATTTGCCTTGCAAAGGCTACCAGAGACAAACATTCCATAAATCATTAAATACTTTCATTGAAAATCACTTCAGATGTTAGTGTTATTATTAACTGTATTAATAATAATTAGTAATGGCCATTAGACCAGACATTTGTAGTGTTCATGATTCTTTTCACTAAAAAGCATCTGTCTTTTAGAGAAAAACTCTTGGAAGTTGTCAGGTGGGCTTAATGTTGCACATTTATACTGAGGTCGTAATGGACCATAACGTGAAGTTCCCCAAGATGATGAATCTTAAAAAGCTACACTTACATAAGCTTTGTATTTCCAAGACAAGTGTAAGGCAGTAAAAATAAGTTCCTAGTAATTGATAAGCATATAAATGTGGGGATTTTGCTTTCTGGACACCTATAGGAATGTACTGTTCTTTAAAAACAAATCAGTACTATGTAATAAATTAACCTCAGATGTTAGATTGATTCTGAGAGATGTCCTTAGAGATTTTTCTTCTGAAACATGGGCATAGAGCACTGGACAGTAATATAAATACACAGAGGGATTAGAATGTAATTTTTCTATAGAACAGGACTTGCTATTTTAATACATTTTACCCTGTCCAAATAAGCTCCAATTTTGCATTGCAGCAAGCAAATTTCTCCTTCAAGCACCATCAATAAAACTTCCAGCTGACCTTTTCACACCTTTTATAAAGAAGTTAAATGTTACTCACTTTTCACATTCAATAAAAACTATTACTGTGTTCTAGTTCAATGCATATCTGTGTCATCATGGAGGAAAGTCACTTTGCACTATGTGTTAATCTTTCCTTTAAAGTTGATTTCCAAGCTTTTGGGTTGCTAAGTGTGTCACCTTGGCTTATTCCTGGGCTGCATGTGGTGTGTGACAAAGAAACCTGAAGTTCATCTGTAGGTCTTCAGATGTTTGGGCCTTTGGATCTATTTAACACAGGTTTTCCATTTTCAAAAACTAACCAAAAACTGCCAGAGGATGTTCTGCATTTTGCCTAAAGCCAGACAGAATGGTATCCAATTTCAAAAAATTTGATGTCTATTCCAGCCAGAACTTCAACAGGTGTAAAGTGATACAGCAGCACTGTCTTCAATAAAGCTATATTCCCCAGCTAAGAATAACTGGACTCCTATGATATATCTCTGAGTAATGATTCTGGTCAACATTTTCAGTGACTGCAGTCAAGTTATGAAGTTTGAAACTTCGTTAAATAATCCTACCAATTGATTTTCTTTAGATGAGACTCTTTTAGCTCCCTGAGATCTTGGTAACTAACACCTTACACGTGAGCATTCTCCAAGATACGTAATACTTGTGGATATAAGAATATTGCTGAGGAGTCTTTTTTGCTTTTTTGTTTATTGTCAGAGCAGACAACTATAGCAAGATATGACTGAAGGCACAAAGACTTAAAAGCTAAATCACAGAATCATAGAATACTAGAACGGCCTGTGCTGTAAAGGACCCTTAAAAATCATCAAGTTCAACCCCTCTGACATGGTCAGGGACACATGACCCTAAACCATTCCACTAAATCAGGTTCCTCAAAGCTCCATCCAGCCTGGCCTTGAACACCTCCAAGGGTGGGGCATTCAGAGCTTCTCTGGGCAACCTGGGCCAGTGTTGCACAATCCTTATAATAAAAAATAATTTCTTCCTTATATCTACCTTAGTTCATATAAAAACTGTTGTCCCTTGTCCTGACAGTACAAGTTTTGGGGAAAAAGTCTCTCTCCATCTCTCTTACAAACCTCCTTATATGTCGAAAGACATAATAAGGACTACCTGGAACCTCACAGGGACAAGGTAAATAAAGCTTTCACATTCACTGGAGCCAGGATTCTTCTCATATGGACCATTAGATTGTAGGTACCTATTTTTCAGATAGTTGCCCTATATTCCCTTTATACCAATGAAAAGAAATAGGTGTCTTTAAACATATCTAGTTTTGATGTGTATTTTTGGCAGAGATAAATCATTCTCTAGAGGTGCCTATAGTTCTCATGGACAATAAGAGAAACCATTATAACTAGCTCCTATCCTAGAAGCCCTTCTTTTTACTCCCTAAGTCATAAAAGGTAGGTTTCTAAAAAGTTAGAAACTATGTAAGACTCCTTTTTTTTAGTGGACATGTAAGAATCCTTCTCCATTTCTATAGTAGGAAGTCTTTTAGAGCTGTTTGCTCTAAGTTAGCTATAAAGAAGACCTTTGACAATTTTTTGTGCAATTACAGTTTTGCTCAAAACTTGATCATTAAAATCACTTCTATAAGATCTCATAATTAATATTTCAGATTCTTAGGACTCTAGCAGTATCGAGAAATCCTAGCTTATATTCTAAAATAACATACTAGTGTCATGCTTTGAAGCATTTGGAAATTGTTTCCGTGATAATATGACATGCAATAAAATATGTGAAGACACTCTGAAAATTTCTTCAAATCAGGAGTAGTAAATGTCTCAGGTATTTATATTTCTGAGATATCCTGAAAGCTTCAAAAGAGTAGGTCCCAAGCACAAGTATGAAAAAACGTAAGTCTTGTATAATATATAAACCTATGTAAATGCTTATGAAATAAGAGTTAGAACACCAAACATTTTTGAACATTCTGTTAACATGGTGAACCAGGAACAGATTTTCTAATAGTCTTTTACCTGGGATAATTAATTTAAATTTAACTATGCTGATTACTGATCTTCAGCTTGAGTTGCAAAGGATAGCCTGCTCCAATGGACTCTGTGCAAATTCATCACCATGTCATCAAGACCCTTCCTGGCATCTGACCCCCTCCTTCGCCCAGGAAGCCCAGTTGTAGCCGCATGAGACTCTTGCTCAAGGATCCAGCATTTGTAGAGAAAACAAGTGAGAAAGGCTATGTGCTTTTGTAGAGAATCTTGGTGAAACTTGCCATGAGATCAATAGGGAGAAGAATAAGAAGTTCCCTATATATTCCCAGGTTACCCAGAGATGTTCTGCCTGGCCCATCCCTGAAGTGTTCGAGGCCATGTTGAGTGGTGCTTTGAGCAACTTGATCTAATGGAAGGCATCCCTGCTCTTGACTGGGGGATTTGAACTAGATGGTCTTTAACGTCCCTTCTATCCCATACCTTTCTGTGAGTCTATGATTTATGATACGTGTTTGTGAATGCAAGATTCAGTTTTCAAATCAGTTCTTTATATTTTTCTTATTTACATTCTTGGTTTTCACTGGAAGTAAAAGCAAACAAACATCCTCCTTCTCTGTCACTGACTAGAAATGTCAGCATTCCTTCTGCAAAGTCTACCTGGGCCTTGACATTTACTCCATGTGCCCAGACACAAATGACATAACCCTTAGAAAAACTCAGTTAAAGAAAAGGGAGAAAGGCAGGATCAGAAAATATTGCACCTATAGTTCCTCAGCACGTGGAAATATCTCCAGAACAAAGCAGAAGTTTGAGCATGCCAGGTTTGTGAGGAACACTCACTCTTTGGATCTTACTGTTCTACAGAAAAGAAAAACCTGCCTCCTACTTAATTCATCTTTCTCTTCTTTGCTAAAATCTTCAAAAATTGTTGGTTAGCAGGTAGCCTCAAAGATATGTGGACAATATTAAAAAGCAGATATCAGAGTTCTTCCAAATGCCCTAAATCTAGGATTTTTTTCCAGTTTGTTACTCGAAGTGCTGAAAAAATCTTGCTACTCAAAATCAGGATTCAGATAAATTAATAGATGCATATACAATGAAAAATTTAATTTCTTTTCTCATTTATTATTCTAGTTTGGTTTTGGTTTTTCTTTTTGTCTTTTCGCAGAAGTCTAATGACTGATAGCTTAAGGAATAGCAACCATAATTAACATTGTAATCATGTTTTCATCAACATCAGAATTAGTTAGCTAGTAAAATGCCAGAAAAATCTAAAACAAATCTCTTAATTATTTCAGAGTGCTTTCAGTAAGGTTCTTGTGAATATCAGTAAAACTATCATGTAAGACTAAAATTTCTTTCTATGGTTTTAGCTGCAATTGCAATAGAGAAACAAAATTCTCTCACTTCAAGTTATACAGTATTATATAAATAAATAATAGCAGTTTCTCCTTTAAAAAGTCAGCTTATGTAACTGAAGTTAACCACTTAATGTGAGAAATCTCAAGACAAAATTTCATCCAGTGCTCTGAAAAGGACAATTTCAAGTTAAAATACAAATGGCCAGATCTGGATGGGATTTCCTACAAACCCATCTAGTCTTAATGGTGAGGTTTAGGAAAATCCTTGGCTATTTATTCTTCCTTGTAGCTCAAAATTTTATTCTTTTCCTTTTTGCCCTTCCTCACTTTTATTTAAAATGCTGAGATTTAAAATGCTGAGTCACTAGTATCTCTCATTTCCCATCTTCTTTACCTCCCCTAGTTTAAATCAATATAAATCTTGAGTAGTGTCTTATAGAAAATACATCAGTCTCTATATTTCTGTGGCAGTAGTCAGAGTGGTTGCAATGAGATTGTGCCAAATTTTCAGGGTCAACTTCTTGTTTCACCACAAGGAGATGGGCTCTGTGGTAATAGAATGTTTCAGTGCCTCTACTTTTTCTGAGTACTAGTTTAACTGCTTCACTCACAGAGGGGAAAAATCTGCTGTACCTTCAGCTTCATCCACAAAATGCTATACAAATTTAAATAATGGATCCATGATCCTTGAGTCCTCAAAAGTAATTAAAAGCATTTTACAGAGAACACCACATACAGAAAAAAATCTTCATGTGCAGAAAACGCTCTAATAGTGTTAAAATTACTTAAATGTTTTTAAAGCACTCAGATGTGTAAACTGCATCATAGAATCATTTATGTTGAAAAAACTCTCTAAGATTATTGAGTCCAACCGTTAACCCAGTGCCACATCCATATGCCTTTTGAACACTTCCAGGGATTAATCACTGATGGAGAGATTAATCCTGTGTAACTGTAGACATCAGAAAGGTATGTGTCTCTGCCCAAGATGGTCACCACATGATCTTTTTATCATCAATAAGAAAAAGTATGTTCTTCCAGTGTGTGATCTGGCCAAATTTTTCAGATATATTCTAGAATGATGTCACAGGAATATTGTCTTTATTGACTGATGAAAAGGCATATGGAGGTGTCAGCATTTGATCAACATAAATCTTAAGAGGCTCGAAGAAAGGGAAACTCATCCATTACCTTGCAAACACCACAATCTCAAAAGTACAGCTTTAGGACCTTAACATGGGCTCACTCTCACTTAGAAAAGAATATCTGTCCACCTACCTGACCATTTTTATCTTTTGTATTTACAGTTTTCTTCCTGTAGCATTGATTAGATCATATCACAGGTGCAGGATGCAGTCTTCATTCCCTTCCATACATCCTCAGAAGTTAAAACAAAGTAGTATGATCCCCATGGATTACAAGTGCAACATTTCAAGTATATTTTTGGTCCCTTCTCATAGCAGTGACAATGCATAACTGAATATGAACGAAAGACTACAAATGTTTTCCATATTTTCCCACGTTTCTACCATAGTAAAACAGTGTTAAGATTTTCCTGAACCAAGCGAATTTTTGGTCATGTTCTGGGAAGAAATGAGAAATAAAACAAAACCTGGTGAACATCTAGCTGTGAACATCATCTAGAAATCTTCACATATCTGAAGTGTATTCAGTTGGATGAAGTGTCTCAGTTGGGAGTGTAACATTTTTAGATGAATTTAATTTCCTCTGTAGCATTAACACATTGCTGACAAAGGACTTATCAAAGAAATATTGATAATATTTTACAAGTTTCACTTTAATATTCTGTAGATCCACTGAATGCATCATAAAGTGTAGTGTAAAGAATAAGTAAAATGAGTTTCTCAGAAATTAAAAAATTACATTTTTTTCCCTCACTCCTATTCCTAATCATTCCGGACATGTCAGAAAAATAGCTGTACTTAACAAACAGCAGAGAAAAAGCTCAAAATGTCATTAAATGTGCTCATTTCACATTATTCAAAGTGGCTTAGAGGACAGCAATTTCTTTCCCAGAGTGTTCACTACTGTAGCTGCAGAAAACAATGTGAACAGTAATGAAAATATTTCCACAGTTCATCTTGAGTGGTGGCGTACAAAACAAACAAAAAATCCCCAAACAAAAAAACCCAAACAACCAACCAGCTAAAAAACCCCCAAAAAAGCACAAAATCAAAACAGACAATTTATGTTCCTTATCTATATTTTGGTTGCTTTAAGGATATTTTATTCTTTTTAGAGCATTATCCATTCAAGGCAGCAATCCCATCAACTTCAGTAGCAGTTGTGAGTGATCACTACTTCTATAAATCATAACAATAACTTTCAGTCAGCCATCCTAACCCAACCCTAGCCACATCTGCATATGTGGGACACGTTTGCTTTCAATTCCAGATCTTCACTCATACCAGACTAGGTTGTTTTTCCATGTTGCCACACTAAAGACAGGACATAGGATATGAGCAAAGGCTGGGAAAATCCCCTCCTTCAGGCTAAAACAGCTGTTTCCTCACACATTCTCTACACCTATGTCTTGCATATTCTCTACATATGGAAAGGGCCATATCAAATTGAGACATAACTGGGACATATTTCACAAAAAACCCCATCATGAACTGCATCAGATTTTTAATGAGCCTGATATAAACTGAGATTTCTGCAGATTAAAAGTTAAGAGTAGATGTCCAGGGTGGAGAAATTCAAGCAAGCAGCATTTGAAAAAAAAAAAAATAACTGATCTAGTGAGTGATATCACCACCCATGGCAGGGAGATTGGAATTACATGATTTTTAGGGTCCCTTCCAAACCAAGCTTTTTATGAGTCTATGATTCTATAAAATAGAAAGGTAAAGTGAGAAATTTCATATAACCTACTATTATGACTGTGTTAAAATCTTCATCAATAAACAGAAAATCCCTCTGCTAAAGTTAACAGTGTAATACATTCTGATCTGCAATTATCTCGCATGAAAATTGTCAGCTGGTCCCCAGAAGATACTCTCTGAAGTAGTACATTTATTAAGGATAAAGACATGCAGCATAGGTTTTCTCCTCCTTTTATTGAGGGCTTTTTTAAAAATTTATTTTCCTACAATATTAGAAATCTTGCATTTAAAGACATTTTAGAGGACCATAGGTCAAGTTGTCACTAGTGGAATTTTACTCACAATTTCCTTCATCTCTTAAAGTAAATAGATAAGCTAGAAATTTTTATTTTTCAATTAGTAAAAAAACCAATACATATATATAAAGATAATCACTACAGGCATTTTCAATTTTACTGATCCTTAGCAAAGTTGTAGCCATAGATTTCAAGCTCTTATAAATTACTCTTATCAATTACTAAAGCCCTACAACAACATTGTTGTGAAGGCTTAAGTACTTGTTTTGATTATATCAGAAAGCTGTAGCTGAATATAAATTTATTTATTAAAAAGAAATTTTCAAATAAAATTCCTTTAATACATTAAGATTTTAGCTTGATGATACTTCCCATTAAAAATATAAAGGCTTAAAAAAATCCATATCCACCAGTTGTCAAATTTTTTATGATGAATGTCAAATTTTAAGTAATAGAAAAGTCCATTATCAGAGTATAGCATAATTATCCATATTTTTCAAGCCAAAGTACTGTTGACAATGCAGGACAGACCAAGGAAATAGGGATGATTGCCATATTTTTAAAGCACTTTGGGATTCCAGAACAAGTGGGATCTCATATAACTTGGAGAACAAAGCTTATGAGGAGCAGCTGAGGAAGATAAGGATGTTTGTTCTGGAGAAATGGAAGCTCAAGGGGGGATTTGAAATGGTCTTTTCTCTAAAGTAACAAGAAATAAGACAAGAGGAAATGGCCTCGAGGGGCCATTGCATCAGGGGAGGTTTAGATTTGATATTATGAAAAATTTATTCACTGAAAAGGTACTTAGGAGTTGGACCAGGCTGCCCAGGGAAGTGGCATCACTGTCCCTGGAAGTGTTCAAAAACGTCTGTTGGCAGCTGAGTGGATCACCTGATGATGTTTCTCCTTGAGTTAATACGAAGTGAGAATGTCTCCACATATTGGACAGACTAGCATGGCAGCAGTGAAAATGTAGCTCAGAACAGAGAATGGTGGCTGAACATCCAGCAGCGGAGTCTCAGGGAGAACAATGGGATTGGGCTGGCTTCAATGCACTTATTCCTTCCTAGTGACTGGAGACAACCAGCATTGTAATGGTTAGTAGATAGTAGAGACCAGTAAAGGGAATCACGTTGGTATTATGATCAAACTGTGATTTGCTATTTCTATATATATTTTTCTAAGTGTATCTTACATTTGTATTATATTACACAATACACTTTGTATCATTCTTGCTATATCAGAAATCCTGTGTAACAGCAATTATATTTAAATGAATAAATTTGATATTAAACGTTATACCCACTCTGGGTACAATATCTAAAAGAACCTCAACAGAATTTACTGGACTCTGACAAACCTGAAGTGCCAGTCCTTCACTCCAGGTGTAGTGCAATAATTCCAGTAGCTCTAATAAAATAAAAAGTATGTGGTGGGTGCTCACCCTAATTGTCTCTGTATTTGATCACTTACCTAAAGACAGCCATTCTTAGACTCTCGGAAGGAAAAGGGATCCATAAGAGATATCATGTACCACAGCACCTCTACTGAGGCCCTGTTTTGTAAACAGCAGCAGAATATTTTCAGGTAATGTCACAACATGCAATACTTTCTCATCATCAAAGTCATTCAGCTTACAACATTTCATCCAAAATATGGAAAATGGTAATTCTGAGCAATGACATTGCCTGTATTTTGACCTCATTTCTTTGGCTGCGATCTGCCTGGAGCATCCACATGATATTTGGTACTTTGGCAAATGGCAGGGCTAAAAACAGAAGAGGAAATAATGAAGGAAACACAGCTGAAGGTCAGTGTGTATACACTTTTCCCTGGCATTGGCTGCTGGAGGAGGCAGTTCAGATGTTTCCATGAACAAACACAGGAGAAGCAGATGGCTTAGACCTCAGGGCAGGGACCTCGCCTTACATTATAACATATAATTGCACAAACCAACACGAAATGCTTACAAGTAAACATTTTTCAAGACCTCTGCCATTTCTGATGATTATCTCTTTCCTCAGAGAGTACTGAGTTTTCACTGCTAAAAATGTTCAAAGCTTCCTTGAATGGATCTGACCCTCCCCTTTATTAGATGGCTTTTCACCAGTATTATTCATTTCAGCAGTGTACTTCTACAGATTTCAATTATTTTTTCCAAGACACCTCTGTGCTCAAGAGATTATAAGAACAAGCTACAAGCATGTAATTATAATGCTGGATGAATGAGACCTGTTTTGATATTTTGGTCCGAATGGCCCTTCATTGCCATCATTCCAGGGAATGAACTGCCTCTTAATGTTTGTTAAATGCCACTAACAGAAGACCCTGTCTGTAGCTTTATATAACAGAGTGTGAAAATGATTTAATGTTTCAAAACTATCTGGAGCTTGTACTGTGGCTTTCTCAAATCGATTTTTGACAAAAGTCATTCAAAGTTACATGCTAAAACTGTATTATGCCACTTGATCTGGAGTCTGCCATCACTGACTGGTTCTGCCGCGTGCTCACAGACGATGACACATACCAGACCTCATCAGCTGTACAATTCTCTGCACAACAGGAAGATTAAAAAACCAACAAAATTGAAGATGAACAAGTATAAAAAGAGACAGAGCAGGTGGAAGACGTTATTAGCCTTGAAGATAACAGCAACAGCAAAGATTTAGATGTCAGATAAGATGCTGTCAAAGATGATCTGGATTCATTAAAGATATCTATGACAGACTGAAACTCAGTATGAAAAGCCAGATTTGTATTCACTTGTGCGTTTGGGCAGAATAAGAGTGCGTTCACTGAAGTCTATAATGTTAACATTAGTGAAATGGGAACTCGGATACCCATCTCTGCTCCTAACAATGCAGACAGTTCATCTTATATATCTTTCCCTCAGACTTATCGGAACCCTTTCTTTACTATCAGAGTCTTCTGAGTTACTACTATAATTATGTTTGCAAACAGTGAATCAATAGGAAATCATTGTTCTTTTTGAAAAGCATTAATCAAACCAAGATGTGAGACATTCACCATAAATGAGTTTAATCCTAATACAATAAATTTCATCCTGCTACACAGGCTATAATCTTGTTCAATATTTCACATTCACAGTGACAATGTGAAAATTTTTTTTATTAATTAGGGTGGTAAAGACCCCAGAAGACAATGAGCCCTAGGAAATTTAGACAGATTGAAGAGACTTAGATGGGAAGAAAAACATAAATCTATAAAGGTGAAGTCACATGTCCAACAGATGAAAACATATGATTAACTCTACAGCAACAGACATGTAACTAAAGTGGAGGGCTAGCTTTAAGAATTTTTTTCTCCCTTTTAATGGGAGGATCAATTTTTTTTTTTTCCATCCCACTTGCAAATAAAGAAATATGGGAATATGTATGTTTAGTCTTCAAAGTAGCTCAAAAGTACCTTGAAATACATTAATTTAGGAAAAAGCTTCTAACAGCAAATTTTTGCCTTGATCTATGACTGAAACTCTCACACTATCATTAGAGACAATAATAAAATGACATCACACTAGTCTACAAATATATAGGGCCTATAATCCTTTAAAAGGGTAACTTGTAAGTTTGAATAGCTAAAACTGTTTTCACAGGTCTGTATCTCTATATAGAAGACAATGTTAAATGACAACATAAAAGTTTTATTACAACAAATTTGAAATGACCAAGTGAATTACGCAGGCCAGGCCAAAATTCTTCCAGTAAAAATCTTTATAATGCCATCTTGTAATTCGCTTAAGCTTTATATTTTATATAAAATCTCTATTATAATTTCTTTATTGAGTCTTTAAAAAATGTATTGGCAGAATAATTTGTATTTGTATTTGTATGCCTGCAAAATCCAGCCTACCTCGGGTATACTAATGATGAGACAGAAAAAAAAGAATTTGAAAAACCTGTAGAAAACATTTTAAACCATTTACACCAGATTTTACTTTATCTTTCTAGTGTAATGCAGAAGTCAACAGAAAAGTACTGGTGAGGAATGGGAAACAGAAAAGGATCAGTCCTTTCTAATATAAATCAAAATGTCACTCCTGTTTTAAGGTTCAATATTTCATCATCTGCCAGGTTTCTAAATAAATAGCACTTGATGTGGCTGAAAAGCTGAATTTCCCAGCTCAGAAAGTATATTTCTAACCCTGACAATTCTCAAGAGATTGAATCTTAAAATTATCAGTAGAACAGTGCTGAATACTGCATTAATACAACTTTTAGGAATACAATTGCCAAACTCTACTTTTAGTAGATCCACCACTGAGAAGAGAAAAAGGGAGCAAGGGAAAGAGATGATTAAAAAAGACTAAGGAAAAACACTCCACAACCAACACCACCCCCATATTGAAAGGTCAGGAGATAGGTTTTGAAAATCTGAATTATTTCTTTGCACATTCAAAAATTATGTATTTTAATAGGGAAGGTACACTGGCAGACAAAGGGGCAGAAATTGCGTAGGTTTCTAGGTGTAGCATTATTTTTGTTGGGATTTTTTTAGCGTTCAGGTATTAAATTATGTAAAGTGCTACATTATGGAGAGAGAATAAATCTTATGAGGAGCAGATGAGAAAGCTGGTGGTGTTTTGCCTGGTAAAAAGGAGGTTGAGAGGACACCTTATTGCTCTCTACAACTGCCTGAAAGGAGGTTGTAGCCAGGTGGGGGACAATTTCTTCTCCCAAGTGAAAAACAACAGAAGAAGAGGAAACAGCCCCAGTTTGCACCAGGGGAGGTTTATACAGGATATTAGGAAAAATGTCTTTGTGGAAAGAATCAATCACTGGAACAGGCTGCCCAAGGAAGTGGTTGAGTTACCATCCCTGCAGTATTTAAAAGACATGTTGATGTGGACTTGGGAACATTGTTAAAATGCTGGGCTTGGCAGTGCTGGGTTAATGGTTGGTCTTAATGATCTAAAAAGTCTTTTCCAACATGATTCTATGATTTGATGCATTGCACAAGAATGAGGTGAGAAAAAGAAGGTGGAAAATAATTACAATTTATTAATGTTCTTTTGATATGTTTTTCTCCAACTAGACTTTTACATTTAGTTATATTTTTTTATTGAACTGAGTTTTGGGGTGGGATCCCCGCCCCATTAATTTATTTCAGTGCTGTTTTTTGGTTGGTTTTTTTTAAATTTCTTTTTCTAAGATCATGGGGGAAAAAGTGGTTTCTGGAGGTCCAGAAATTGTCTTGGTCTGAGGTCAGAACCACTGCATTCTGTTATGAATTACTGAAATTACTTTGGAACAATATAAAAAGATGACTATTTAATGAAATGAAAATGTTTATAATTTTCCCTTTGACACAACATAAGGTATGTGTATTTGCACACATGCATGTGGAAAAGGTTTATAGAAGTAAACTCTGCCACCTACACTGAAGCTTCTGTGTTCACACTGAACAGGCAGTCAACCAGTAGTCACAAGAGATCAGTTCTTTTGGCAAAACCAGAAAAGAAACAACTGCTCAACGCTCCTGACAATTCAGATTAGTATATGCTTTGTTTAGAGGGCTGTATATCTGCGATATGAAATTAAAAGTACCAGAAGACACAGTATTTACAAATTCAGATGACTGTTGCAAATGCTATACAGTGGAAGGACTCCAAGTCGCAGTTGGTTACATACTTATGAATTCTGCAGCACAAGCAACTTAGTAAAATAAAAGCAGAATTAAAAAAGAGAAGATGTGATCACAAAACCAAGATAAAGCTATTTATTGCTGATCAGAAGTGCATTAATTCAAATGAAAATGTATTATATTACAGTCACTAAACAAAGACTATCAACATCCCTGGGGTTTTTCTGCATTAACAAACTAAACTGTAAAAAGCACGTATGAGTGGAGAATGCATCTTGTTTGTAGTTAGCTCTTAAATTAATAAATCAACTGTCACATAATTGTGACTTCTACCTGAACGACAGCTCCAATTAATTTTGTATTGGTTCCCAGTGCAGAGGTGAGGTCAAGGTATCTTTTGGCTGCATTCCTAAATTTAAACACCAGGCAATCTCATCCTTCTGGTTAAAAGTAATCAATACTAGCAATTTATCATAATTTGCTTTGCACTACACACTTGTGCTGTTTAATCAAGTGTCTTGCCTGATTTGTTTGCTCACAGTTGCATGAAAAAATTCACTGAGCATGCCCAATACATTTTTCTTTTCCTCACAGCATCACTACAGTGCCTATTGCCCCTTGATTCATGCTCCAAGTGAGTTGCGAAATGACTTATGCAGATTGGCAAGAACTAGAAATGAGACACTGCTGCTCTAAAGATCTCATGATAAATAAATCATTCTTGGCAACAGGTTCTCCAATGAAATAAAAACCACAACACAACAGTAATCAATCAACAACAACAACAAACCATCAAAAGAGCCAACAAGAATATAAACAAACAAACAAAATCCCCAACCCCCCTGAACCACAGGAGTTTGATTAACAACTTCCTTATATTAAATATAAATCAATCTTCAATGAGGTTTAATGGTAGAGTAGCCAAGTTATCTTATGTCAAAGTTATAGTCTGTGACCTTTTGCAGTCAAAGTACAAATACATCATTTCATGTTAGGAGATATTCAGTTAATTGTTTATAAACAATATATAGTATATAAATCCTTTAAGCAGAAAAGCAGCTGGCTTAGCTCTTTGATGAAATGGTCCAAGGGCATGATTTTGAACTCAGAAATTTAACTACCTGTGTCCCAACTCAGAGTCAGAGAGTTAGGTGAGGCACAACATGATCTATTTCATCTCATTTCTCCTGAAGAAGTTCCCCAAAAGTAGATCTATACTGGGGATTCCTCAGAGACACACTGGATGCTGTTCAGTTTGAAGTCTTGCTGGAAGATGATAATTCTCTTATATGTCTTTTGGGTCTGGGCTTCTTTGGTTTGAAACAAAGACATGGGGAAAAGGAGAAGGGTGGATACCCTGGTACTACCCTGGTATGAAGCGTGGACATAGGCAGAACACACCCCTCGATCGAGGAAATGGTAAAAGGAGCTGCCAGGTTCTGTTAAAGATATAATTAGGAAGAAAGGCTTCTTGGGTGAAACACCCCTGTCCTAACTAACTGAACAACCACCAGCTTATGGGAGAACTGTTGATATCCTCTGCTTTGAAAGGTAAACTTGCCTGACCTTTTCTTGTTAATCTGTTAAATATTATTTGTTTGAAGTACTTTTTCATCCAAGTGTCAGTAAGCATCTTTGCTTCTGTCCTAAAGGAAGAGTAATCTAGGTGCACTCAGCTGAAACCTGAATAGCTGAGTGGGGGAGTAGAAACTATTTTTTTAGGGCAGTCCTTCTTCAGGGCAATATGACTTGTAGTGTCTTGGTTTGCAGTTTGCCCATGCACTGAGAGCTGTGCTACCTGTCCAGGAATTGAAAGCAGCTTCTCTGCTGGAGGATGGGATATACAAAAATTTCTAGTAACGTGCATCAGTTTCTCCAGTACAGGGGTGCCAGCACTGCTAATCATATAGGTATGTAACCACAAAACACCCTGAAAAATGGGATTGTATCTCCATGAGCAGGGATCTTGGCTGTAACTGTAATCAAAATTGCAGGTGCAGTCCTCAAGCACACTGTGAAAGTGGGCCAAGAGAAGCAGGGAGCAAATATGTTAGCAGTAACCCATCAAAATCCAGTTTTCCCTGTATTTTTATCTAAAATTGTACATTTTTCCTATTTACTGCTCCATCTTTCTCTAAGCTGTTTTTACAATGGGGTGGTGAAGTGATTTTTTTTTACTCTTTTTTGGATTTTGAAGGAAGAAAAAGTTCCTTTTTTTTAAATGAATCTCATATTTTTTGAAAAACAGGATTTTAAAAGAGATAAAACTTCAATAGATACCACTCAAGTTTATGTATTCTCTCTGTGAAGTCATTTTTCCAAGTTTCCCAGTGTTCCCTTGCTTTGGAGAAGGATTATTGTCTGTGGCACTGTGTCATCAATGTGTTGAGTCTGAAAAAATCCAACGTCAATACAGTTCTAATCTGGAAATAATATATGCTATATTTTAGCCTCTACAGCTAATTTGCACAAACTACTAACACTATAAATTAGGGTAGATAGTATGGAAAGCATCTGTGAGTATTTGAGGAGAAAAAATTTTACTAAAGAAATATAATATAGTCTATCATCATGATGAAACTTTGCTTTCATTAAACTATGTGGTTTTTTATTACCTGCTCTAAATGCCACACTAAAGTCAAAACAAAAAATCAGCTATGGCTGGGAACTAGAAAATCATTGGCAGGACACTACTCTTAAATCTTCTTTCCATTCCCTCATTTGTCACTCAGATCTGATACTATTGTAAATCACTCAACTTCTTTTGCCTACATCTAAATATTAATTTTAAACAAAAAGCTTCCAAAAGAACTATTCTAGTTTTTTATACCTGTGGCAAGCCTTATAAAATAAATTTCTAATGTCAATAGTTAGGAGAAATTCATAGTTAAAATTTGGGCAAATTCACAGTAAGGCCTGAACTGGCCTTGCAGTAACCCATTCTTTTCCATCATGACTATGTGATGTCTAGGAGTCCAGGGGTAATGTGAGGGTATTAAGTCATAATGATTTCGTAGACACACTTTGGAAGTACAAATTGGGTGAAGTCCATCTAAAAAATGAAAACTCAGTATATCTTGAGGGGCTGGAGACTTGAAAAATCCCCCAAATAAAGCACGGGTTTTATATTTATATTAGAGCTTAAAACATTCTGAGGTTGAGCAGTGAAAAGAAAGCTCAGAATTTCTCAGGAACTAATGAAAAAACATATAGGACAGAGTGATATAAGGATGACTTTACAGATTAGGATTTATTTCATTATTAGATTAGCTGAGAAAAACTAAGTTCTATGGGAAGGAGATAGCACCCATGATTTGGAGGAATAGACACTTGTACAAGGCAATATTACAGATTGCTTGTTGGACTGTGGTCACAGCCACTGAAGATGTCACAACAGTGAGGAAATTAAGGCAGGGAACTGCAGACAAGGAATTTATTATTTTTCTCCAGGTCTGTATACCTTTTCTGATATCTTTAGAGGAATAAAGAGGGCTTCCAGAGAAAACTTTGCAAAATCTTTCTGTCCTTTCTATTTCAGTCATTCAGAGCTGAAGTGTGAAATCAAAACATCCAGAAAATTGGAGATTCAGTAAAACTCCTGTACAGACTCTGTGATCATTTCTGGACATGAGAAATTTGTGGGTTGGGGGACAGCATTCCAGTGCCATGCAGAAGTTACATTCCAAGTTTCTACCCAAAAGAGACTGCAGACCAGCTGGAGATGGTTACTGGAGCCTGCTGAATTCTGGAGAATATAAAAGCTACAAACATGGGGAACTGAGGTCCAGATATCAGTTTGGGCAGACTCCATTCTGGAGGCTTTAGTTTATGGCAGACCTTCCGGGGGAAAAATCTTCATCTTTTAGTGCATCTTCTACCCTGTCAACTAAAACTCACAGAGGAGACCGACTTCTGCTGTTGTGTACCTTGAATGACAGCTAAACCTTTCATTTCTGCTAGTGATGCTAACTCACAGGAACACACAGCCAAGCAGTTTGTACCAATAAACATGCAGTGATGGACAAAGGTTTCCAGGCTGTACTAGCAAAGGAGCAGTTTCTGTAAACAGCTTTTTTTTAGTGCTTTCCATTCTACATATCTTTGCTCAGACCAGCAACAGCAAATAGGTTCATCTTGTAAATAAAACAGGGCAGCATATATAATTTTAGTTTGAAACCCACACCTACAATTGAAATTGAAGATACAATCTGGAATTGTGGACTTTAAAAATCTGTACAAAAATGAGTGTATAAGGCCATTTTCCTTTGTAGTTGATTTTCTCTTTATAGATATGGGACCTCTCTGAAGCCAAGTGAGAGTTTTTCCATTTCAGTGAGCTTTAGATTACATCTATAATACACAGAGGGAGCATATGCCCTTTATAATAGAGGCATAAAAACAGCATCTGCAGAGCAAGATGACAGGGAATGACTGCAGGAATCTTTGTTCAACAAAATGCATGTTGCACCCTTTTCATTACTACTTCATCATTCTTAGAACAGCAGATTATATGAAAGAGATGCTTTCAATGAGGATAAGGCAATAGTAAACATAAAATCAGCAGATAATAACTTTATAGAAAAATTTAAAAGGGCCTATACTACACCCAGAAAGAAAGATACGTTCACTAATTTCTCCTTGTAGATGTATTACTTCTTTCATAGGTTTGAACACTAAATTAAAATATTTAGAAACTGAGACTGCATGTCATTATTACCAATCAGGAGAACATGAAATACAGTAGACATCAGTACCAAAGCTCACCAAAGACTTGTACTCATCTATATTTCTGTCTGGGCAATAACCTGATGAAAGTTGATTGTAATATTATTATTATTATGATTATTATTATTACTACTAGATATTTCCCCCAATGTCTCTTGCAGCCCTATGAAACTAGTTACACCATACAGGTTTCTGAGAATTTCAGTGCTTTGGGAAAAAAAATCATATTGATGGAATGTATAATAGAAAATGCAGGAAGATATTTGGAACCAAATGCAAAAGATTAGTTACTGAGTAGATAAAGGAAAGTTACTTCAGGAGCCATATTATCAGTAGATTGAAAAGCTCTACCTATTGCAATACAGATTCAAGCTAACTGAAATAAATTTTCACTTTTGTTCTGATTATTCCTCAAGTTCATCAACTGAATATTAGCCCCATTCACTACAACCCTCTAAATGGTGACCTTGAGCCAGTTCTTCACCCAGCACACAGTGAACCCACTCATCACACAGTTGGACAACTTGTCCAGAGGATGCTGTGAGGGACAGTATCAGAAGTCTCACCAAAATCCAGAAAACCTATATCCACTGTCACTTCTCATGGGGAATTCATGTTAACCTTGGCCAACACAACTGAGTCTGAAATAATAAACTTACTGAAAGAGAGTATATCAGTTTTCCCTCCACTGCCATAACACACCTGCTTGATTTTGGGACAGCTTGAGGAGAGAGTGAAAAGAGAAACCCCATATTTGACTAGGAAAGGCTTGCAGAGCCATAACTCAATATGCCCAAGACTCACTTGCAAGGACAGGCCAACCTGGTGTAGAAGAGAGCTGCATTGTTGAACCATGGCTACTGTTGAACCATGACCTTGGGTTTGGGGATTCAGCTGCATCCCCATGTGCAGTGACGCTGCTTCTTCTGGACACTGCAGTATAATGCTGTAAGATCATTCTCCTCAAAAGGGAACACGGACATGAATCTGTCCTCCTGTAAAAAGGTCTCTCCCTTTTGGCACTGAGGATGAAATTCCCTAAGGACACAGGTTTATATAAATGATATTTGCAATAATTAAATAACATTTATGGATCATGGTCTGTACCATGTCTTCAGAACATTTATTTGCAAAACAGATAGGTTCTTATATACAAGAAATTATTTGTGTTAATTTTAAATAGCTTCTGCATCTGGTATCTGTTTTCCAACTTACTCTTTCTTTCCCTTGAAAATTCTTAACACTGCCTTGTTAAACTTACTGCCTGCACTTGTTGTTTCTTTAAGTAAGAAGTTCTCACACTAGGTGTCAGATCCAAGATTCATTGATTCTTTATCCCCTCTTTCTTAGTATTTAAATTCTAGTGCTGATCTCAAGAATTCTGGTTGGATTTGTCTTTTGAACTTCAGGTATTTTTGCTTTGTACTCCTAGGCAAGTACATAACCTAATATGTACTTCTAGCTCCTCACATACCAAGATGCTTGCATGCAAGAACCTCAGATTTTCCAGCTTTTGGCCACTTTTTTTTTCTCTTTTAGTTCAGTCTTTCACTGCAAAATATACACTGACATAACAAAAATTCAACACTTTCCATCGACTGCTTTCCTGAATGCTCTCAGTTAGACATCAGACCCGTACTTGAAAGTAGCTCTCAGTGACTGTTTGGCAGCCACTAAAACCTGCCAAAAGCCAAACTGATGTGATAAGTGAAAACTTCAGGGAGAAGTGGCAGGGTCTGCAATAGGAACTGGGACTAGTGTAAAACAATGGGTCTAAACTATTTCAGGATCAAGACTGAGCTGTGCAATTCACAGATATTTGCCAAAAATAAGAGAATGCAAAACCCAAATATAAAATCAAAAATAAACCCCAAGCCATCCAAAACTAACACTAAGGCATATTCTTAAAGAGTAGAAATGGAGATTACTACATTGTTTCAAATTTCCTCCTTACCTTCTAGGATATCACCTGGAAGTTGTCTCTTACAACTCAGTAAGGCAAATGTCTTTGAAATGAGTGGTGAAAATAGAATAAAGCAAAATTTGTGTTCCTTATAGAATCGTTAAGGTTGAAAAAGTCATTCAGGATCACCATTCCAAAGCCAACATAGTACTCCCACCACGTTCACCACTAAACAATGTCCCCAAGTGCCGTACCCACACATTTTTTTAACACTTTCAGGGACAGCGACTCCACCCCTGTCATGAGCAGCCTGTTCCAATGTTTTACAATCACAAAGTTTTTCCTAATATCCAATCTAAATGTCCCACAGTACAACTGGAGGCCATCTCCTGTCGTCTGTCACGTGCTACCTGGGAGAAGAGACCAACATCCATCTCACTACAGCCTCCTTTCAGGGAGTTATAGAGTGCAAGAAGGGCCCCCATGAGCCTCTTTTTCTCCAGGTTAAAAACCCACAGTTCCTTCAGATACTTTTCAACAGACTTGTGCTCCAGACTCTTCACCATCTTCTTTGCCCTTCTCTGGACACATTCCAGCACCTCAATGTCCTTCTGGTAATTAGGGACCAAGAACAGGACACAGGACTCGAGGTGCCAAGTACAAGGGGGAGATCATTGCCCTGGTCCTGCTGGCCACACTATTGCTGATACAGGCCAGGATGCCATTGGCCTTCTCGGCCACCTGGGCACACTCTGGCTCATGTTCAGCTGCTGTTGACCAGCAGCCCCAGGTCCTTTTCTGCTGGACAGTTTTCCAGCCACTCTGCCCCCAGCCTGTAGCAAAGCCTGGGGTTGTTTTGACTCAAGGGCAGGACCTAGCACTTCATCTTGTTAAACCTCATAAAATTGGCCTCAGTCCATTGGTCGTTGTCTGACTCTTGGTGCAAGGTAACTCATAATGACCAATTCTTTGAACTCAGCATGAAAAAAATATAGAATAAGAATAGCTACAGGGAATGGACAAATTAATCAAGGATTTGCCACTGTGCAATGCACTTCATAAAGAAATTTGACTTGTGCAATGCACTTCATAAAGAAATTTGACTTGTGCAATTGCACTGTCTGTTCGGTGTCAGTCTTCTCTCTAGAATTATTCAATTTGCTCTGCTTGAACAACCTGATCTAGTGGGAAGTGTCCGTGCCCATGGCAGGGGCTTTGAAACTAGGTGATATTTAAGGTTTCTTCCAACCCAAACATTCTATGAGTCTGTTAAAGTGCGGAGTTCATACATTTTTAAGTCTGGAGGAAAAGTGTAGCTGAAAAGAAAGGCACAAGATCATTTATGCCCATTTTTATACCTCTCAAAATGCCTGCAATAACGGAAAAATTGAAAAAGGAACTCAATGTATAGATATTTTGTTTGTCTGCTATGCAGCCAGTCAATACAGTTATATAAGTTGACCTATCAATATATATTTTTCTCACAGATTTTCGTAGCGTTTGCTGTGCCCCTGCACAAGGGGCATTGCTGAGGAGCAGAGGTATTCAAGGACTGGTAACATAAAAGAGAAAGAAGGTGCTGGAAAAGCTGTGGATATTGTATTCATGATGGGAAAATCAAATAATTAATGACATAATTCTACCCGAAATCACCATTTATTAGTTTTGTGTGCTTTCTGAAATTCTCACTAGTGTTGGCCTTAGATTTTCACATCAGTCCTTACATAATGAAATTAGGTAAAAAACCAAATAAACAAAAACCAAACCCCACTAATTAAGGTGAAACAGGGGAAATCAAGGGACTTGAATTATTATTCTGATTCTGTCTCTGTCTTCTTTGAGGAAATTATGTATAATTTTTGAAGACACTGACCAACTCTGATAAGGAAATATCACTGTATTAGTATCCCACATCATTTTCCACTGGGGCATTTAGGAAATCCATGGGACTTCCATCCACATGCAAATGCTGGAATACTGAATTTTTATAGCACCTTCACATGTTGTGACAGTTACTGTGGAGTGTTTCAGAGCAAAGCTGCAAGTTATTCAACCGCTGATGTTTTTAAAGAAGTTTTGTGTTGTGGAGACTGTTCTGCAGGAAATATGATTTATCCTGTGGCTGTATGAATTCTGCTCTGCTGGATATGCTCTGGGATGGGAGGGGACCTGCAGTGCTTGCTGCACCACAGACATATATATGCTTCACACTGATGTGTCTGCATTAATGATTTGAATATGAAATTTAGGAAATACATGAGAGAAATTTGTAGGCAACATGAAGAAAGCTGCAAGAAGAAAATTCTAATCCTGATAGGCTTCTGAGGTTGTCCTTAGGGAAGCAGAAAATATATTTGTGAGACATACTGTCTTGGATATTTAAGGCCACTAGCATGAATACTGTCCAAAGCAACTAATTGTCCAGAGAAGTGAGACAAATTTGCCATGACAGGCTAAAAGCTAATAACTTGTTTACTGAAATGTGGAAGTTTACATGGAATGAATTGCCAGATGAATAAGAAATAAATCAGACAGGAATTATTATGGCATGATGGATGCCTCCTGTAGGGGCATAAGCATCATCATCTGGAAAAGTGCTGTCTTCAGGGTTTATGAGAACTTGGGAAAAAACATCTACAGATAGGTTTTATCTGTAGATGTCAGCATGCCTAACAGTCAGGCATGTACAAAGCTTTATAACTGAAAGGCTTCTCAGTTTGTCCCCAGACAGTGACATGGTAGCAAATCTCCAGATAAATGCATTTGCCAGTGGCAGCAAATTTTTATTAATTTTCATAATTTTTCCTGAGGTGTTAAGTTCTTGTAGCTGTTGCAGATAACTTCTGGTCAGCTTTTCTGTCAACCCATTCAATATCATTAAAATTTTATGCCATGAGTTGTGACTCTTTGATCATCAGAAAGATTAAGCTCTGATAACAGATCACTGCACCATGGGGGAAAAAAAAAAGGTGCTGTCAGATAAGCCATTATCGATAACCTTTTTAACTATCTGACCAGTAGGACTCTATCACAAAACCTGATGGTTTTTGAGTATATTTACAAAGTGCTGCAGGAATTTCTGTTTTTTTAACAAAACAAATAAAAAATACACAAAATGTTTATTTTCTGAGATCTGACTCAAGGAGAAGCAAGCAAGGGGAAATATTGTTCCTTTGGAATGATTCTCCTTCTGCCACTTTGATTGCCAGCCCTGCAACAGTTTTAGAGTGTGACAACCTAGGCCTTTTGCACTAAATTTCTGGTTCTTAATATACATAATCATAGAATCATAGGATGGTTTAGGCTGGAATAGACCTCTAAGATCATCAAGTTCAATCATTAACCCAAAACTACTAAACTCACCACTAAATCATGTTCCCAAGTGCCATGTCTATATGTCTTTTTAATCCCTTCAGGGATGGTGACTCCACCACTTCCCTGGGCAGCCTGTTCCAGTGCTTGACAACCCTTTCCAGAAGACCTGCTACTTGGGGCTGTTTCCTTGTCCTAGGAATACAGAGGCAATGGACCTTAATAACTACATGGATGTACTTGAAGATATGGGAAATATTCACAACATTGGAGTTCAATGATTCAAGTTGAATATTTTGCCTGTCTAATATTCCTACAATTTATAGTCAAGGGGGGATTCAGGGTCTTCCAGATTCAGTATACAAAATTTAGCTCAGTGGATTACTCTGATAAATCCCGCCCCTCTTCACCAGTAAGATGGAGCTCAGGGAGACTGGCTGACTGAATCACCTGGCTAAACTGGTCACTTAGAGGTAGCTGAAAATGTCTCTAACCATCAGTGACAGACAACAGCCATTGCAGTGTTGGATAAAAACTGTCAGCTATTCAAACCTCCCTACAAAATCCAGGTCTTGAAGGTATCCAGGAATGGTGATACCACAACTGAAACCTTGTACCCTGCTGAGAAGATACACATATTGGGAGTGATGAAACTGTCTATAGATTATTTTTTAAAATGTCAGTCATTGTTTTGAAACAATTGTACCATGTGCTTTGTAGTGCAGAGGAAAATCAAAGGCCAAAGAACCAAAGGCAGTAACACAAGTAAAGAAATGCTTAAAGCAATTTTTGTGTAAAGGTTTGTAAAGAAGATGATTCTTTATTGAAACAATAACAAACAAGTGAACATCCAAGGAAGGTGTTTGTGAGGAAGAGAGAAAAATCTGTGGGATTCTTTTCAGTCTGTGAACACTCATGAAGTTAACTAAGCTTCTAAAGCCAGAATATTCTAATAACCATATATCTTAAAGTCAGCATCATGATCTGGCAGAATCACATATTCTTACAATAACTCTTAAGTCCTTGATAAAATATTGCCTCCAATAAATGTACGTACTGAAGATGTTATAGGAAAATACAGGGTGAAAAAAATAATACAGCATTTTGGGGATAATACATCCATGCATTTTATTGAGAATCTACTTTCTTCATAATTATGATTATACAGATCCTTAAGCATGTGATAAATACCTCTAAGCAGAAACTTGGTTTTCAGAAAGACACATGATTCATCATTGTACTTAAAGAATTTCTTTTTCTAATCTGAGCTCGAATGTAACAGCTGAGAACACTCCTGTCCTTTCTGTATTTCAAATGTCCTCTCACTTTCTTATAGACTTATTATGAGAAAGTGAGAGGCATTTGCTAAAATGCTTTTTCTAAAATACTTAGTGAAAGTCTGAAGAAGGCTTTCAGTATAATGTCCCTGAAATACAACCCCACTATTTATGAATTTAAAAGTAGATGTAACAATATGGCTTGCCTTACAAAGCGACTTTACTTACCAGTGTGAATTCACAAAAGCGGTTTGGATACTTTTATATGTGTTTAGTTTTGCAACACTCAGAGTTACTGGCTGGCAAAACACATAACTAAAACGAAAATATATACAATAGCAAAAGTGTTGTTCTGATTTGCCTTGATTTATTGAGATTCGCAGATGTTCTGCACTTGGAGATTTTCAGAAATGCATTGTTACTTCTAAAATCCGTGGATATTGTAATCATATTTTGGATTACTCTGACCCATGAGGCATCTACAGGCATTTCTTAAAAATGGAGAGCTGGAAGGGCCATAACGATGAGGGTGAGATGAGGTTAAAAAAGTTTCCTTTCTGGAATAAGTAGGATTTTAAAATAAAAGGCTTAAATCTAGTATGCCAGTTTTTATGTTACTGTAAAAAAATGGAAGAAAAAATCAAATTAAATATTTCACTAATACAGGTTCATTTATGTTGTTAGAGTAGAACCATCAATGATCATTTCTTTTTGCTGTTCAATGGACTCCAACAAACTTGCCCTACTTTGTCACATGACTTGTTTCTGCCTTTAGCCACATCTCCATGAATATGTCAGCATTAGCTTTTGTGAGAAGGCAGAGGTTCAGGTTCAGGCTTTTGATGGAGCTGAAAGGTGTGTAGTCAATGCAAAACTATAAATTATGCATCCATTCTCAATGATGGCAAAACGTCTTTTATTTGTGCTTAGGGAAGTCTGCAAAGTCAGAACTAGAGTCTGGTGTTCAAAATATCCAATTCATAGATCTTGCAGTACTTAATTGGATACTGTTTTCTGAATTCTTGGGGAGGAGGTCTATAATTAATGCAGAGACCCTTGGTAGACCCTTGGTTTTTACTGCAAGATCATGTTAATTTTTTTTTTTTCAAAGTGTAAAGCTTCATACAGTCACTAAACACGCATTAGCTCATGTTTTTCAAGCCCATTGGCTTTGATTATGACAGTGAACAACATTCATTACAGTTCACAGAGGAGTTTCACGTAAAGGCGTTCAGACAGATTTATTCTTCACTCATTCAAACTTGAAATAAACCATATCAAGCACACAGAAAGCAATATATTGTGTCTTCACGGCTAAAGGTCACTAGTTCACCTCCGTTAAGACATCTGAAGCAATCCAACAAAGTTGTCATACTTTCAAGCCATATTTACTGGACCTAATCTTCTTTGAACCATGTCACTTCTGCTGAAATAAACAAGGACATGGTTGTCAAGGACTTTTAATTTTCAGTGACAGCTGTCAAAGAGTCTTTCTTAGGCACCAGTCATATTTTAGATAAGAAAATAGAGTTTCAGGCTGCAATGCTAGCCACAGAACATGAGCAGTTGTGATTGCATCCTCTCTCATTTTCTGAGTTTAATTTGAAAACACAAATGATATATTGGATTTTATGGTTCAAATAAGTTAGAAACAGCTACCAATTATGTCCAGTTTATTTATTGCTTTTATCAACTGGTATTTATTTTATAAAGTAACTGACACATTGTGCTAGCTCAAAGCACTGAGATTGGACTTTTTTTATACCCTGAATCTCCTATGCACTTTTAAGAAGGGACAATGGACTACAGGAAATCAAAGCCAAGGCTGTCGAACATCAGTTGGATTTGTAGGACCTCCCCAAGGCAATGATTCATGGTGCATGGAAATGAAGTGACAGATGACCACTGCCTTTGAAGGGTTTTTCTTTATGGTTCTAGAAATGTTTCTATGAACCACAGGGAAAATGCGTGGTGCAGGATTTTGCTACAGGCTCAAAGACTGGTGCATGACAGTAGGGAAAGCATAATGTTTTCAATTATGTTTCTCTTCAGGTTGTTCATCTTCTAAACTTAATAAGAGAAATATAGAAAGTGGAGCCGTTCAAATAAAAATTTTTTAAAAAGGAAAAATCAAATGCGTTAATACAAAGCAGACTTTTGAAATTGATGAAATTGAATTTTTTATTCTCATCCCTCACCTTCTTTCTCTTGTAATTCATATTTCTCCATTGCAGTCTACTGTATCACTCCTAGATTTACAAAGGAATCACTAGTTTCTGAAGGAGTCCAGAGATGGATCACAGAGGCAAAGATTTAGGAAATACTGAAGGAAGACAAATGGAACAGCCCTGAAGGAAGGCTGAACAGAGGTTGTTTCTATAGCTCCAGAGTTAATTGTTCTGAGAGGAGAGAAGGCAGAATAATTCACAGATTCAGTATTTTTCAAAGCATTTTGGGAAAAAGATTCTCCTTTCTACAGAAGACCTTCTTGGCTATGGCTTCAGAGACCTTATACTGGAGTGGGCATGTATTCCCATCTACGTTCATTCCACAGCTCAGTTCCTCCCTTTACATTTTAAAGAAAAAGTATTTCTGAGCCTAAAAGGGACCTGTGGAAACCCAGGTCCCAGAAGAATCACTCAGAAGAAACAATGCCAAGACCACAATAAAAAGAGACAACTCCTGACAGATATGCCTTATATATGTATTGTTTCTAAATCATGCTACAGGTGGATCAAGATGAGAATTTGTAGATATGCAAGAGAACAAATTTATATATTTGAAATTCAAGTTATAAACCCATCTTTAAAGACAAAATTATCCTTTAACATGTTAGAAATAGAGTAAAATAAAATCTTCTAAGGGAAAATATAGAGGATATATATTTTAACTGTAACATTGAAACTGTAATAAGAAAATTAAAGGTTAAATTTTGTCTCTTTCCCCAGAAACTCTAAGAACATTGTTACTCTTATGGTAAAAGAGAATGAAGAAAATACCAAAAAATAATTATTTTATATTCTTAATTAGGGTTATATCTAACCCTAGGGTTATATTTAACACAGATAAACCTGTTTCAGGACTTTAGCACCATCCTTCAAAACCTCAGATATTAGCCACTCTGTGAGATAAAATGCATGACGGGAAGGAACATGCAATTTTACGTCTGACTGTTTGGTCATGAATTAGGAAGAAAACAGATGATTATCCATCTTATCAACCTGAAAGAGCGTAAATTTAGATTAAGTATTAGGAAGAAATTCTTTACTTTGAAGGTAGTGAGGCATGGGAACAGGTTTCCCAGAGAAGGTGTTGTGCCTCTCTCCCTGGAAGTGTTCAAGGACAGGTTGGATAGGGCTTTGATTAACCTGGTCAAGTGGAAGGTGTCCCTGCCTTTGGCAGAGGGTTTGAAACTAGATGATCTTTACAGTCCCTTCTAACCCAAACCATCCCGTGGTTTTGTGATTATCTGATGTCAGTTTTCTGAAATGCAGCATCCCGCCCAGACTAGTCACTGAAACTTGCATTATAGTGACAAGAACTTAAAAATAATTCCAGAGAGCTATTCATTTCATTCTGAAATTTATATTTGAAGTGAATGGGATGAACTGTTCTCTGGATGTGGCTGTCTCTTTCATTGATATATGAACCAATTACCAAGCCAGAACAAACCTTTTGTACCCAAGGTGCGACAAGACCTGAACAGCACAAAGATGACCAGTGCTGAGGAGCTGAACAGTTAAAGCTGTTCTCCCTATCTATTTGTCACTGCTTCACTATACAGCTACTGACTAGAACCATTCCCAGGCTTCTTATTGCCTAGATAGGATTGAAAGACATTGTTCTCATGTCTTCACATGAGTCTTAAGCATTTATCACTGCAGTAACATCACCTCTCTTCTCTGTTAATATGCTTAGAAGTTTTATACATAATCCATGATGTGAATATTTGATGCATTAAGAAATTCATGATAATACACTTCACTGGCAGTTCTTAGGTCAGACGCACAAAAGCAAGTGCAATATTAAATGTTTAATTCAAATTATATTAATTCCTAACAGGTTTAACTGTGTATTAAATGTGTGTGTGTATACATATATATAACACCATCTTTATTCTGGAATTTCTTGGGGTTTTTTTGTTTTTTTCTGAGAAGGTAATGCATAATCCTCTGGCTACTAGACACATAAGTCTTTTGGAAAGTATTTTTTCTTTATCTTCTATTGGTTTATTGTTTGATTTTTTTTTTTTCCAAAGGCAACAGTTAAGCCAGTTTTTGTAATAAAGAGCAAAAAGCTGTTGATATGTTTTCACAATTCACTTTAGTAAACTCCATTTTTGCTATGCACTGAGGAGGAATGCATTTGCCAACAGAACTGATCCATTCCCTTTGTACAAAGCCGAACTTCTCCTCTTTATTTCCACAGGGCTGACTACGGTGCTGCATTTGGCAGGTTTCCCTGAACTTTAACTCCAAAGCCCATGTATGTATTCAGACATCCAACTCCCATTAATGTAGTTAGTGTTGTTAAATCTATTAATGAAGGCAACTTCTTTGCAACCTACATTAGCTCGTGGCCAGAGGAAGATGTTACTAACTCAAGCCTATCACTTGCTTATCTTTTTGTGGCTTTGTGTTTTGTTTTGTTTACTTGCTTCAGTAAGATAACCTGATCTATTCATAAACAGCCACAAGCTGGAAGAAGGAAAGCTGACCTTTTCCTCCTGAATTGCTATATTTTTAGTAGCTTTGCTATTATTGAAGGGTAAGGATAGTGCTTGGCATGCAGATCGCCTCATGTTTTCAGTTCTTCCTGCAATTTTCATGGAACAATTTGGAGTAATATTTCCCAGAAGGAGAGAAAAAGACCTTTAAAGGATATATTTTTAAGAATGGTCCTAAAAATTGTGAAGTATAATTCTTAAAGAGAACATTACACATGTATTCAATGACAGATTGAGTGGTTATTTGC
The DNA here is from genome assembly GCA_013400975.1 of Atrichornis clamosus. Classification (NCBI taxonomy): domain Eukaryota; kingdom Metazoa; phylum Chordata; class Aves; order Passeriformes; family Menuridae; genus Atrichornis; species Atrichornis clamosus. The sequence continues at coordinate 208,036 of WBMZ01008319.1, forward strand.
ACATTTATACATGATGATAAACGTTTTTGTTTTCAAAAACAAGAAGATATTTTCAGATTAATTAAATTAAAGGTATATTATGAATATACCTCAAGTTGTTTTGACATTATTATTTTCCAGCTATTTAGGCTACCAATATCATAATAAGCCTCTTATCTACCTCTACTTGTGCATATTTCAGAAAAAGTGGCAAGCAAGAACATATTTTATTATTTTGGGTTAATCATATTGAATTAATGTCATGCTGTGTAGCACTCAACATAACACTCTGGGGCATTAAAAGATCAGGAGTGCTCTTTAACTCTTCACAGAAGTTTAGGAGCTGGTAATGAATAAGTCAGCAAAGGAAAAATATGTTGGTATGAACTACCATAACCAGGAGATGTTTATTATGCACTAAGTTATAAAGGTGTCTGAATCTCAACAGATTCCCAGCAGATATCCCTCTTGGTAACACAGGCAGCCACTGTAACTACGCTTCTGGAAAGTGTAAGAGATATATACATTTTTGATAATGTCTTATAGAGTCAATTTGTGAAGACAGAAAGAATAGTTGTGAGTGTATGTTAAGGGGTGTAACCTCAACCCTCCTGATTATAAGAATTGCTACTAACTACTTTTCGTAAAGAATCATTCTGTTGTTACCATACTTTTACAACAACATAACTGCAGAACAATGGTACTCCTGCTAAAATATATTAAAAGATTATTATTACTTCCACCAAATCCTCAAGTATTGGCTGCACTACTATAAATTTTATCTCTTTGCATGTGTACAATAGGCTTAGTTTATGTGATCTCAACTCCTTTTCCCCAGAAGTCCTTCCTTTATCCATGCACAAGTTAGACAGTTCTCAGTTAACACAAGGACCTAAGCAACAAAAATAACTTTCAAATTGACCTTGCTTTCAGCAGGGAGTTAGACTTCATGACACCACAATATTCCTTCCAATTTACATTATTCTATCATTCTTTGCAGTAGTTTTTCCCCATTCATATTGCTGATTATATAACCATGCATTTTATTATAAAGTAATAAAGATCCGTTTAGAATAAACAAACTTTCTATGATGACACCAACGTTTTTCCATTTTATTAAATGGGAGAATAAAAATAGAAACATATCCAAGATGGAACAGGAAATATGAAGGATAATGGGGGAAATTAACTCAAGTCTCAGGGTGCTATCATATCTACCATTTCAACCACGCTTAGCCTCAATACACTTTTTAAAATAGCTGTATAACAAGCTCTGGTTTTAAAAGCTGAAGCAACTGCATGGACTCAGGGTCTTCCTTTTGGAAGATAACAGCATACCTTTAGAGATCTGCTACTTTTTCAAAAACTGTCTTCCATACAATCAAGCAGTGGTCAGAGCTTCCAATCCAGTACAACAAGAAGCTCAATTTTCTTCCTTTCTCTTATTTTCTGGCAGATGTAACCCTAAATCACTATATTCCCCAAGCCCAGGCAAAACTGATTTAGAATACTTTTCAGCTGGATAAAAGAATATTTAGAGTGTGTCATCAGATTTATATTGGTAGGAGTCAAATGACAAATGCTAAAAAGTTCTAAGTGAGAGAACTTGTCAAGAAATTCAGCTTTCAGGCCTGTTTCCAACACCCTCTTGATAGAATTCTTTGCATTCCTTTGTTATTAATTCTTCTAATAAAAACATGAACGTTTAGTTCAGAATTAACATCTTCACGTATTTGTATGACTGTACTATCTACATTTGTATTAGTGTTGTGGGGGGGTGTGTATTTTTAAAATTATTATAATTTTGCTGGAAAATCTTGTTTCTAGTTATTACCTGATGCTTATTGCAAAAAGCTATCTACCTGCATCAATGCCAAGGTCAGCTTTCTGTGAAACAAATGTACCCGACACACTTAAACACTTGGATGTGATCTTTTGACTTCATACTAAGAGTTTGTAGCCTAACTGAAACTATTTAAGTTTGGGGGTTTTATATATAGTTTCATTCAAAGTCCTGAGAGCAATGAGATGGCACTCTCGCACTGGCTTCGCTGATATTTCGTAGTGATGCTGAAAGTGTGTTTCATTATCTTCTCATGCTAGGAAAACATATTGAATATTTCAGTATTCATGTCCTTCTGGAATAGACCTGGAGGACTCCTGCGTGAAGGGAGCCAAACGTAGTGCAATCCTCATCCAGATTGTTTAGCTGGCGAGGCTCTTTAAACAAATGTCTGAGTCTGTACGTCTTTATGGAATGAACAGGCTGGCTTACTCCAGAGATGACCCTGGCAGCCAAACAGAAGCAGCTTACTGTGTGGATAATCACAGGACAAGGGATCTGCAAAAAGGCAGGGAAAGCAGCAACTCATCTGCTAAGATCTTGCAGTTGAATAAATTTGTTCTAGAAATGTAAATAACAGTAACTGTGAGAACCATGATGCCCTACTGGGCTTTATAAATTACAGAAGATTTTAAGCCAAGTGACAAGAAAATATTTTAGAGTTTTCCACTGATTTAACCAGGTCTGACTCAGGTTTAACTGTCCACTGAAAGCCTAATTTTACCATCACACAATTTACTTAATCAGTAAATAAGATTCACCAAGGTGTACAGGTACATGCAGAATATTATATTTTGCAAAACAATGAATCCCAAGTAAAACATTACTTCACCATAGAAATGTTTATAAATGTTTTGTTAGAGAGACACAAATGTTTTCCTAATTCATTTTGCATACAGGCAATATAAGAAATACTGATGCACTGCTGCAAAATGTGTAAAGAGATTAATAAGGATTACCTGTTCTACAATATGTTGTTCTGTTTTAAATGACAGTCTTGTGTGATTTAAAAGCCTGCTCTGGCTTCTCTTTCATCCTGACATCAAAATGTATTCTTTCATTTGCACAAACCTGAGAGTTGGTTAATCTAGCGAGCAGATTAAATTTACTTGTTAATTTACTCTTTTTCTTGTCACGTTACCCATTGAGCTACATTTTTATCATTTCCCTGTATACTCACCCTGCCTTCACAAGGAAAGCATTAACGCTTTATGGCTGGGAGGGTTCACTAGCTATAGAGGATCTCCTTCCACTCTAAATATTTCTCATTCCCTCAAAATGTGCCTAATGTTCTTCACCATTAACCCAAAGAGTCCACAGACCTTAGTTCAGCTTTTGGCCTATAGCCATTAATTATGTATTTGTATCCAAGACACTTCTGCATGTGATTAATAATATAAGAACAATATAAGAACAAGCTTCGCAGCTTGCAAATGAACAGAGGTCAGTGTTCAAAAGGTTAGCAGAAACCTCAATGAGCAGGAGACACTAGAACAGGTCATATACAAAAAGCCTTTGAGCCCTATTTAGGTAGACATTATGGACCTTTATTTTGCTCACTGAGCTCTATCCATTTCAAACTGTTGATATTTTTTATATCAATGATATATATTTCTATGATAATATGATATACACTGTGCTAATGAAATACATCAAAAAGCTTTAAAATAGTTACATAATTAGAAACACAAATTAGAAGGCTATCTAAATATGTTATAAAGTTTTGTGGACTGACTCAAGAAATACTACTAGATTATTCTTTTAAGAAAATTTCTAACCATAGGTAGGAAAAGAGGGAGGTGGATCAGGAGCATATATTCCCACTTCCAAAATTAGTCTAATCTTTGTTTTTGAAAGTCAGATGCAACTTTCAAGTGAAATTGATTGATCCTGATTTGAAAGACATCTGAGATAGACTAGACTAGGCTAGAGTAGAAAAAAAAACTAATACATACCGTATAATCTCAACCTGATTATTGGTTGCACAGTATTTAAGGTCAGAAGGAATTTCAGAAATCACTCTCACACCCCAGAAGAGGACAGTTTGTACAGGCAACTCTGCATTGAGACAAGCATCCAAACTGTCTGTAATGTAATTTTTCAACAGCGGGCATGGATGTAAAGATGTGAAGGGATGCAGACTTCCAAAGGAAGACAACTGTATTACTGCAGTGGCCACTGTTTATTACTACTTGAATGTAACAATAAAAATCTAAACTAAATCTGATCAGTGGTATTATCAGTGGTTTAGCCATAAATAGTTGATAACAATTATTTTAATTAACATATTTAGATGAGCTATCAATTATGAATTATCTGTGACTGGCAAATATGAATAATTTAATGCAAGTGAACAAGTTAAAAGGTTAAGGATCACAGAATTAAATGAAATTTTAAGTTTTACAAAATTATTAACCCGTGGGTGTCAGGTGGATATTCATGAGCAGTCCTATGCTCCAGGTTTCTGTCCAGCTTCATGCAGTCCATATTTTTCACTCATTTCACTTTTATGCCATGTTTTATCTGCTGATGCAACAGTTCCTCTTGACTGACACCAGTAATGAGTACAAAAGGAATTACTCCTTCCATTCACAATTAGTGAAGCAAAATAAGTGCCAAGAGTAGTAAATAAAGTTTCATAAATATTTGCCATTAATTTTCAAACCTCTTCCTTTCTTTGCTTGTTTTTTGCTGAACCAAAGGCCATCAATTATCTGGCTCTAATTCCCCTCAGGGAATTTAGAGAAAATAAAGCCCTATGTCTCCTACGCCTCCTACAGGAACACAGGAAGGGATTTACCTGTTCATAAACTCCATTGGATCCTATCATTTTTCCAGGTCTTTTCCAATTTTCAGACAATTTCCAGGGCATTTTAAGACTGAATAATTTAATTTTCTTCATTATCGGCATCCCCTCCCCTTCTGTTTCTAACTAAATTCCAAAGGTATGTTTGTAGTTTTATTTTTTAATTAATAATTTTAAAAAATGAAAATACTTATAAAAAAAACTAATACCAACCTTCACAGCACCACCCCCCAAAAAAACCCAACCCAAAACAAAACAAAAACCAACTCCTGAAAATATTTACTGTTAGATTGCAGAAGAAATTTAGCATGGGTTTCATGTACCTCTGAGACTCTTTTAGAGATACATGCCAATTGTGTTAAGTTCTAAGTTGAAAGACTTAATTATTTATGCGCAACCTTCTTCCAGAAATAAAACTAGAATGAACTAGGAGTGAGGGCAAACAAATAATACTGAAAAAATAACAGGTATTTGAATTCTTTATTTCTGAGAATCTTTAAGTAGAAAGACTCTCCTTAGACCTGCTGACCCCATAACAAAGTGAATTTGTTATGATTTCAGAAATATATTTTGTTATAAAGTACACAAAGCCTTTCTGCCTCCTCCTCTCCCACTCCCCAAAGGAAGCTGGTAACTGTAGCTCCTTGTGTGATGCTTCAGCGATTTGCACAGCAATTTAATTCCTTCCTTGGTCTAGTGAAGAAAATACTTACATGCATTTTATTGAAGGATGGGAGGAGGAAAAGGAGACTGAGAAAAATATAAAGAATTGTTGAAGAGAAAAGGGAACAATGAGTGGAATAGCCTTCTATAGAAAGGAAATATAATTTTAAAAAGACACTACCACTGGGAATCAAGGGAGAGGAACAGTTTGATATTATTAACAAAAAATAAAGACCTTTTGTAGAAAGCTCATTTAGGCCTTCCTGTTTTTGTGCACAAAGAGTAACTACTATTCTCCCTTCCCATTAGGCAAAACCACCACCAAACCTCGGAGAGAGTCCATCTACTTGCTTTTGTCAGTGCTTGTATACAGCCCACATCCAGTTCTTAGAACCTGTCTTGGTAGACAATATATAATATTGTCCAGGAGTTGGTCCCTTTCAATTCAGGATATTCTAGGATTCTATGTCATTTTCTAATAAACTCCATGTTATGCAGCTGAATACTACACATGCAAAAATGTCCTAACTTGAATCAGTCTAAACACATGAAACAAAACTAGAGCAAGATTAATATTGCAAACACAAGACAGGAAAAACAGGTAATTTTGAGATATTATATCAATAAACGTGGTCAGAGCCTATTAATGTCAAAAGTTTTGCAGGATCCATGAGAATTGATTCTAAGGAAATACTCCAAGAAAGATAATATATTGATACTGTTTATTTTGATTATTCATTTGCTTCTAGGAGAGGTCTGTCAAGTTTTGGCATTTGGAGAAAAAAGAAAAACACTTAGTTTAACCTAGTCTTTCTGTTAATGTAAACGTACAAGGCTGTAATAGGACATTTAAGAAAGTCAATTTTTGTCCAACAGAATGACACTTAATAGTATGAAAATGACCTGTATAAACTACTATGTGTGTCTGGATTAGTTATTAAGTTTCCAAGTCAATAAGTGTAAAAAAATGCTTAGCTTATTAAAAAAAAAAAAAATCATCTTTTTGTGTGTGTGCTCAGAGTCCTCAGAGGTTAATTAGGAAGAAGAAAGAATGAAAACTAGGTCTCTATTGAGGTGTTGCTTTTTTTCTTGAGAATATCTTATTGTTTTTCACCAAGAATTTTTAGCAATGTATCTCATGTTAATTTGTTTAAAGACTGTATCTGTGAATAACAGAAATATAAGCACCAAAAACAATCTAAGGAAAATATGACAGCTCATTACTTGGGTAAAATGATGAGCTGTCCTGGAGTTTGCTAAATGCAGAGAAAGTCTGAATTTACAGAAGAGTTAAAGATAGCTGCGACATTAAATACTTTCTGATCTCAGTTTCATCCCCTATTACTTAAGAAATCATGTTTCTTTTTATTGTGAAAATTCTTCTACAGCTGACAATATCACAGGAAAGTTATTTATCCTTCTGTAGTTGCTCTCTCTAAAGAACAATTGAAATCGTGTATCTTAGTATATCAAAAAGGGTGCAATTTAAAAAAAAAAACACATCCAAACAAAAACTAGAAAGAGAATCAAATCCTCTTGGTGTCGATACTGACAGCCTGTGGCCATACTACTTTGGGTTATGATCTTAGAGTCTCCTAGGACAAGCAAGGTCAGGCTTGGTCAATACTCAACCAGGACACCTACAAAGTAAATCCAGGTGCTGCAACTCATGGGGTCACAAATTCAGTAGCAAGAACTTTTCTTCTGTCTTGAGCATTTAATCACCGCTGAGGGCATGGTCACAAGGGTCATTCCAGCCCTGGAAATGCTGCTTTCTGAACAGTTATAAAATTGCAACCCTGACCATTTGAGGACATTAAGAAAAACATGTAACTTCCTCAAAATCAAAGGCATTAACCTTAGTAGCCTGTCCAAATTTCAATCAGATATTAAATAATTAGGTCTGTTTTCACTTATTAAGTGAGCATTCTCTTCACCTCTTTTCTAAGTCAGAATTTTATTGTTGCTCTGCCTATTAAAAGAATTCACACTTAGTAATAAGTGTACTAAAGGCAGTGTCTGGTTTAAAAGCTCTTTTTAACTTTAAAAAACCTGTGTTTTGGTCAGACGACTACAAGTATGCATCATTAATGATATTTCAAGTTCACAACAATTTTCACTACAGAATTCTCTTTGTTATTTTACTGTATTTATATTTTTCATCAGTCCTATATTATTATACAACTCGAGATGTTTTCTGACTCATTTTTTGATCTTCATTCTACAGTATTTCCTATGTTTAAAGTCTTTTTACTTTCCTAATATTGTGGGAACTTTTATAATTTCTGTCTCCAGAAGTTATTTCTTTTCTGAGAGTCACCAATGGTAAAACTTTGATTATTTCTACTGAAGTCTTTTGTGACTGGTTCCCAAAAGCCCCAGAATATCTTTGTCACATTTCCTTATACCAAGGCTCAGGTTTCCAGATGCTAAGCAGCCTGCTTTCAGATTGCCTATTACACTAGCTAATGTAGGCACCAGAATTGCTAGGCTTTCCAAGTTCAAAGTAATAATAAGCAATTTGTCCATCTTCAGAAACAGGAAAAGTAGCCTGTTCCTGGCTCAAGGGTCAGGTACAGTTCACAAATATGATGCTAAGCAAAGTCAGGGAAATTATCTAGTCAGAACTCACTGGCTAAATAAGAGGAATCTTAGATTTACTTCATATTTTTATTATTATGAGAGACTGTTATAGAGCTTAGATTTCTTCTGCATTAAACTGAATATCATGCAATTGTGTGCTGTGAGTCTGTGGTTTCCTGACAGTTTCTAACCAAATACTGGGTACAGAAGATGAAGAGGAGGGGACCACACTTCAGAGCTGTTATGCACTAGACAAGTCCTTTCTTCTTTAAAACTCCCTTACTTTACATTAAGTTCTCTTCTATAAATAGCAGTCATTTCTACACTGCAGTTGAATTTTTCTGCAGAAATATAACTTTTAAGACCTGTGAGTGTTTTTTTTTCTTTACCAAATGATTTTCACCTAATATTTTTGTAGAAACTTTGGTTTGTCTGTGACTATTTCTCATGAGAACCTTGGAAAATGTATCAAATGATTCATTATAGTAAAAAGAATACATCCACTATCTCTATCCTATATATTAGACCGGCTGCTCTATCACAGAAAAGGATCAGACAGTTTTTACAATATTTGTTCTTGACAATTCCATACTGTTTGTCCTATTCTTGTTTCTTGTTGTCATGTTTACTTCTTTTTTCATTTCTTTTTATTCTTTTTGCCCTCAGATGTTCATTTTTTTTTCTCATAGGACACCCTGTCTGGTGACTTATACAAAATCCTTTCATGGATTTACCAGAAGCTATGAAAAAGTTCTGTCTTTATGGATGAGTTTTTTGATATTGTTGGGATAGAAAAATAATAGAGAAGTTATTGTCATTGAGTGATTTGTAGTCCAAAAAAATATTTTATGAATCAAGGAAAGAAACATATATGGGAATAGTAAAGGCAGAGTCTACACTATAGAAGTCTGTTTTCAAAAACAATGACTCAGAGATGCATTTTCGGTCATCGTGCTTTGCCAGCAACGCTCAGGAAATAGTATGATATTTGAATATTTTAAAATAGCAGAATATTATCCCTCTGATAGTTGAAAAACTAGTTCTAATTTCCTCTCTAAATTTATTCATAACCAGGATTTCAGCTATTAGATTTTTCAGCTCTGCTGACTGTACATCAGATGTTCCAATGTCTGGTTTTTGGGGTTTTTATTTTCTCTTTCTAAATGTGACAAAATGAACTTGAAAAAAGACCCCATACTAGGCAGCAGTGATAAATAAGTACTATAACAGTTTGTTAGAAAATTGGTGGATGGACTCTTCTCCCACCATTTAGCATTTTATAAATTAAATTAAATTGTCTGACTTAAAAGAGCGTTTTAACCTAGTGTCTGCATGCATGAAGAAAAGGGGAACTAAACAGATACATGTGATAATCATTTTGGCTAAGAAATTTTTTAATCTATCAATTTTCCTATTACTTTCTACTTTCAAGAGCCTCAGGGAAAACATAATCATTTGTACTGCCCATCACTTATGTCTTGAACTAACTTTTTCTTTCTTTCTTTTCTGTTCTTTTTCTCTCTTTCTTTCTTTTCCTTTCTTTCTTTCTTCCTTTCTTTCTTTCTCTTTCTTTCTTTCTTTCTTTCTTTCTTTCTTTCTTTCTTTCTTCTAAAAAAATTAAAATATACAGAGCTGGTGGCTGATCTCTCTGACAGCTTTGGAAATTGCCTTGTGCTAGAGGCAGCACATCCGCACACTCTTTTGTAGCACTTAAAACTGACTTTTTCTAGAGTTTGGCTACTGGCATTCTGTCGTTCTGTCATCCTGTCTGGACCAAGTTGACACATCAGATCCAGAAAATGTCTACTGTCAGTTCCGGGGAAGTTTGTTGGCAGAAAGGGAAATGGTGGTTTNAAAAATTAAAATATACAGAGCTGGTGGCTGATCTCTCTGACAGCTTTGGAAATTGCCTTGTGCTAGAGGCAGCACATCCGCACACTCTTTTGTAGCACTTAAAACTGACTTTTTCTAGAGTTTGGCTACTGGCATTCTGTCGTTCTGTCATCCTGTCTGGACCAAGTTGACACATCAGATCCAGAAAATGTCTACTGTCAGTTCCGGGGAAGTTTGTTGGCAGAAAGGGAAATGGTGGTTTCTTTCCTTTGCAACTTGGAGAAGGTACCAGCTGCTATGGGCAGACCACACCTGACACATCTTCATCTGTTCCAAAAGTTTCAGGTACGGTAGTATTTAAGGCTCACCAAAATCCTTTCTGTAACATGCATATCTTTTGCTCCGAGGACTCAAATTATTAAGCCTAAATTAAAGCTCTTGCTTGCTGTTCTGTGTTTTGATGACATTTTGATGAAGGTGTATTTTGATGAAGTTGTCAGAATAAACATCTGGGGAGGAAGTCTTCTGCCTTATAACTCAGCAGAAATGAGTTAAAAGTATTGTACAGAGCTACCCAGCTACTTTTCATCTTTCAGTTTGATAAGCAATTGGAATAAATACATCTTTTGTTAACTGGAGATGCAGAATCACAGAATCATAAACGTTGGAAAAAACCTCCAAGATCATCAAGTCAGACCTTGAGCTGAACGCCACCCTAACACAAAGTGCCATATCCACTCTTTTTTGGAACAATTCCGGGGATGATGACACCACCACTTCTCTGGACAGTCTGTTCCAATGCTTAACCTCTCTTTCAGTGAAGATATTTTTCCTGGTATCTGACCTGAACCTCCCCTGGTGCAGCTTGAGGCCATTCCGCCTTATTCTCTCACTAGTTGCCCAGAGGAAGAGGCCGTTTGTTACCTAAATAACATACTTTTCACAATAGGTGCAGTCCAGTCCAACTAGTAGAGGAAATCGTGGAAGCTTGCCTTGAGTGTTAACACCACCCTGAGTACCTGCAATACCTCACAGAAATATATGTCAGCAAAAAAGCTGCAAGCCCCACATTACTATTCTTTACATATGAAAAGTTAATATATGTTAGTGTCAGGAGCCTTATTTCATAACTCGAAAAGCACTGAAAGCATCTTTCAACCTTTTTTTTTTTTTAATATAGCTCAGTTTTCGCCTTCCTTTGGCTACTCAAAAAAAAAAAAAAAAAAAAAAGCAACACCAGACATAAATTACTTGCATTTCTATAAAAACATGCTTAGATTTCCGTGTGCTTTTTATAAACTGAATTAAATGGAACCATGATAATTTACACCACCCTAAGAGTTTGGCTTCCCTGAAGTCAGATTGTTATTGTCATCTCATCGCAGAATTGTCAGGTCGGAAAAAGGCTCGAAGACTGAGTCTAACTGTTAACCCAGTCATGTTCACCACTAAACCATGTCCCTGAGTGTCACATCCACATGCCTTTTTAACACTTCCAGGAATGGTGATTCCACCACTTTTCTGGGCTTCTTAGGCAATATATTCCATGCCACAGAGAAGGTCTGCCAGTATAAAACCAGCTGTGAGAAGTATAGAGAGAGAAATAGGGAGGAAGACTCAGATGAAGGAAATAGAGGAAGAGAAGAAGGGAGGAAGGCATAAGAAAGGAGCCTGCCTTTATTGATAACCCACAGAGAATTACTGAAAAAAGTATTGAAGTGTTTAAAATATTGAAACAGATTATGCCACAATAAAAAATCCGAAGACTAGTGGAGGAAATGTTATGCTTCATGTTTCCTCAGCTTAATAGCTCTATAGAAAGTTTCACTTTCCTACTTAATATTTCCAAAATTGGTGTGAAATCTCAGACTATTTGGGCTAAAATTTAACGCTTTGGTTTTATCCTGAATTTATAATAGAATAGCAGTGCAAATACCAAATCATACAATACATTGTAGAGTAGACAGGTGAGTGCAAATGCTAGTATTTCACAATCAAAGATTGACACAGGGAACCCTCATATTTTTTACATAACATAAAAATAACCAATTAAAAATAAAAAGGTCTTTTAATGCTGTGATTCTGATAAAATTCCATCTCTTATTTTGCATTTGTTTTATTTTCTTCTTTAACTTCCACAACTTTTTTTCTTTTGTTTTGTTTTGGATTTTTTTGTTCTGGGAATGCATATTTTCTATTAGGACATATTGCTGGTAAATGTGTTGATCACCAAAATTGTGAAGAGAAAAGTATGAAGAAGCCAGGAATTTTAGGTTTGTTTGTGCGCCTGTTGTTTTTGCAGCCAATATTCCATCTGGGACTGATGCTATTATTTTGTCTCTTGAAGCTGGGTTGCACTGACATACTTTTAGATCCTGGAGACGAAGGAAGTTGGCAAGCTTTATGTAGTCCTGGTTTCTGAAGCTGCAAGCTCATCATTTGCATTAAGAAGGTTTTCAGTGCATTAGTCAAGAACAAAACAAACATAGACAGTGTGAATTAAGGCCCACAGGATGGATTTCTAAGAAATCACTTATTAAATTCTCTATGAATATCCTTATTTCTTTAGCTTTGACTGGATATCCACATTCTGGATGGTGAAAGTTGACCAAGATAAATAACGTTCAAAATATTTATCTTCACTAAGCCAAATGCTCAGATATGTATTATCCTGACTAGTACCACTGAATTGAAGTCAACTTCCTTTGTCAAAAACACCTGAAAATCTTTCAGAATGTTGAATTTTTCTGAATACAATCCTATTCCCTAAATATTAGACATCTCTGAATCATTATTTTTTAACTCAGAGATCAGAAAATTTCCAAATATGGTGAATAAACTAAATATATCCTGCTCTTTACAAAGAAAGAAAACCCAGAGCCTGGTGTTCTTAATCATCATGGGAAATGTGTCATTATCCCAAGATTTAAATAAGTCAGCAGAAATACTTACAGAGTAACACAGACCTAAGCGGCAGAACAGGAAATCAGAATTCAGATTTTTTTTTTTAATTTAAAACTAAGAACCTGTGATGTCTGAACAATGAAAATTTCAGAGTACGTTGTGAAGAAGTCAGAGCCAGCATCTCCCAGTAGAAATGCTCCAGTACAAAATCAATTTGTCCTATTTGCAAGAGTTCACCCTCTCATGGTGCTTAGGAGCTTGCTATTTTCTAATCCGCCAGGAACACACAATGAGGTACAGGTAAACTGCTCTGGGTCACCTCTTTTGCTGTGCCAAGTACCCTCAGTGCTGCTTTTTAACGAGCAGAACCTGACTAGAATACAAATATGGTATTTTTCATGCTCTCCATGCAGTCTGGAAAACAACAACATGGTCCCCAAGCAGACTGGCACACAAATGGCACCAGAGCACTCTTTTGGCAATGTGTGTCTCTGTTAGGGCCCGAAACTCTGTGAGCAATTTCAGCTGTCAGATTGTAGCAGATGAGCCAACTATTATCCTGCTCAACCCCACAGGCCTGATTAGCACCTGCACTGTCACTCTTATATCTGTAAGGAGGTAACAAACCTGCTCAACAGCTGTGTAGGTGAAAATAAACCCTGTGGTGTATCTCAGCATCCAGCTAATTTAGAGAGCAGCACTTGGAACAGTTGCAGAACAAATCTAAGGAACTGCTTAATGCTTCTGTCTTTAGTGACAACTTTATGGTGTCTGCAAGAATTTCCAAAGTGCTTCTTCCTCAAAGGATGCACTGACATAGGCCAGGTTTTTCACTTAGCTCTGACTGGGTTTGAAATGGAGGCCTGTGATGTGTACCTGACTTATGAACAGTACCAGGTTAAATCAGGCAAGACTAATTAACACACATGCAATGCTATGGTGATATGGCGTATACCTTCTGAAAAATAGATTAATGTGCGTACATGGAAATACGATGAACTCTTTAGGCATAGGAACCCAGTTTCTTACAACAAAACATTATTGCAAGAAGGAGTTTCATGGTTGCTGCACTGAACCATTTCAGCTGCACTGAAAATAAGAAACCTCACTGGAGAACTGTCATTTCCACATCTTCTTTGGGCACTGCTCATATCTCTTCACTGACTGAAGACAGAATTCAATTCATGGTACTAAATTAGCTGCTTCAGAAAAATATTTAAAGATTTGGTAAAATGAAATCTAAGCATAGATTTTAATACAGTCTAAATAAATTACAACACTGCACATAACCATCACAATTATTTATGCTAGATCAAATGGTTTGTATTGACTGGTTTGATATTTTTCATCATAAAATAGTTTACATATGTCTTACAAAACTCAACTCATGAAAATTATTTACTGACACTTTAGTAAAAGAATTTACAAAATGCATTAAAGGTTTTTAATCTTTATAAAACATTGGTAAAAAACCAAATAATCCACACATACACACAAAAAAATTCTTCTGCATGAGAGAATACAGTTTTTTGTTTGTTTCATGGGAGGAAAAAAAACTGCAGAAAGCAAAAAAAAATTCTTTCTTTGGTTGGTTGGTTGTTTTGTTGTTGTTGTTGTTTTTGTTTTAAAATTTGCTTGGTTGGTTGGTTTTTTGTGTGTGTGCCAAGTTCCTGCAATGACTGCTATTTGATTTCTTTTTCGGTAATTTTAGCATTGCTACTATATTAATTTCTGGAGTAGGTAATGCATATTCCCTACATGTCATAGAGAATAGTTCTTCATGTTATTCTGGAAAACAGAAATAGCCAAGGAAGTTTGTTTGGTTATATACTGCAGTCCTCCATAACTTAATATGGGATGTACCATCTTTGGACTCACACTAAGGAACACATAAATGACTGATCAGAAACTTTGGATTCTAGAAATGCTGAATTTAGGAAGAAATGATTTTATTACTTTCAGGTGAATAATACCTGTTTTCACAAAAAGCTATCCTTACACAGTGGAAATGTTTTTAAGAGAAGCAGATACACTTTACACTCATCTATGATTTTCTACACTGCAAAGGCCTGGGTCTCATTGCTTCTGTAAACTTATAAACTTATGTGATTCTGTTACTCTCAAGTCCTCCCTAATTTACTCAATGCTACGTCAAATCAGTCCACATTTATTTTTATACCATTTTGGAAAACTATGTAAAGGTGTTTGTGTTGCAATTCTGACACTATACAGAATAGTTTCAGGAATTAAGTGTAAGGTTGTAGTGCACTAAGAAAATCTTGCTAATGGTCTTTCTCATAGTTGTAAACTTAAATTAGCAAGGAACACTAATAGAAATTTGCATATAGCAAATGACATATTTCCTATTACTTAGTAAATTGCACAGGGTGTCTGAAGCCAGTCATAAGCAAAACACACTTTAATTGTCAATTTAAATGGGCTTACTGTGATATTGTTTCTAAAATTCAATGTACATCCTTCTAATAGGATTCATAATAGCACAGACACACTTTCTTATTTGAGATGAAATTGCCTGTAAACTGTTCTACTCCAAATAAAAGGTTTTTATTTAAGTTATTTGGTTACTTGAACAATGGGGGCAGTCTACAGAACAATAGACATGAGAATAGTCTACAGAACAATTGGGAAGTCTAGAAAATTTATCTTCTAAGGTGTACTAGGATTTTCTATGTTTACAAGCAATCTCTATAGCAGTCATATGCACTGTTTCAAACTGATTTTGTTCTTCACCATCTCTTGGTGTTATATAGAAACTGCAGGCTTTGTCATATCTAGTGGATTTTTTATAAAGCTTATAATAATATTTTTGACATTAAATAGATTCTTCTGTGGCTTTTGCCATGTAGGCATTAAATCCAATCTTTTGCAATAAACACAAGATTCAGTAAACCACTTATTTGAGTGTAGAGTATGGAATTTTGAATATACCATTTTGAGTAATTATGTATGTTTTGAGCATAGAAACACAGATTCATAGACCGCTTTAGTTTGGGAATCACCTCTAAGATCATCAGGTCCACCCATTAACCCAGCAATGCCAAACCCACCATTAAATCATGTCCATTGCAAGTGCCACATCCATATGTCTTTTAAATACTCCATGAATTGTGGCTCCACCACTTCCCTGGACATCCTGTTCCAATGCTTTACAACCATTTCCACAAAGAAGCTTTTCCTAATATCTAATTTAAATGTCCCTTGGTGCAACTTGAGGCCATTTCCTTTTGTCCTTCTACTTGGGAAAAAAGACTAGCCTCCACCTGGCTACAACCTCCTTTCAGGTCATTGTAGTGAGAGATAAGGCCACCCCTGAGCTTCCTTTTCAGCAGGCTAAACACCTCACGGCAAAGCCTGTTGAGACTAATTGATTACTACAAGAGATTCAACATCTGAAAGCCACTTGCTGGCTAGTGACAGGAAGAAAAACAAAATAATGATTCACAAACTTTTCAAAAAGCCAAGAGACTCCATAACATGACTCTTTTCTGTAATAAAATTATTTTGATAGGAACAATATTTTGAAACCCAGACAATAATGGTAGTGGTAATAACTACAAGCAGTCAAAGAAATAAACTACAGTGAAACATCCATGTCATGTGGTGCTTCAAAAAAATGCACACCTTTTTCTTCAGAATACAATAGATCTACAGCACTAAGTGAATGCAATTTCTCAGAAAATCTTCTTATGCTCCACTCCTACCACATAGGTCCTAATAAAGAGTTCTCTGAATTAATTCCACATAAGAATACAGAAAGTTCAGGCCTCTTACTAGCAGTTTTTAATTAGCCTTCTTTCCCACGTTCTAGATTCTGTCTCAATATGTGAAACAAGATCTTATGTTGAATGGACAAACAGAGACAGAAACAAGGTTCTTCAGAGTGGTTTTAAGGAACATTAATGTAACTGAAATCAAGTCCTTCAGAGTCATGTTATTTACAGTAATATGGTAAAAACAAACTAACAAACACAAAGCTCTCCCTGCATGGGTCATTAGAATTTATCATATACAGTTCATTTTCGGTGTGCTGGAAGACAAAGGGAAACGTGGTTCTCCATGGTCTTCCCATAAACTGCATAAATGTTTCAGACTAGGTTTTTGTGGTTTGTTTACTTTTTTAATCCTGAACCCACCATAATTTTTTATTATTTTTAAAAACTAAACATGGAACCTGAGATCACAAAAGACCTGAGAAAGAAGAAGAGAAAATAAGAACTTTGTTAATAACTCCAGATATCTGTGGGTCAGCTCCAAGAAATCAAGATGGATTGCCAGTCCTGGAGAAATTGAGTGTCAAATATGACTAGGTAAAAGATCACATACACATTCAGCAGAGATTTGAATGACTCCTTGCAGCAGATTTAGCTGTTAGAGAATGCCAACACTCTCTACCTGGCCCAAACATAATAAACTCCACACCTCTCTCTCAGGTTTGGGATCTACCATGAGGCTTAGTTTCAGACCGGGTGGAAACGTAGTTAGAAACCATACCATGATCTGTTACTTCAGCCATACTCCCTGACCAACTTGTTACTATAATTGGAATTGAAACTCAGAGAGATCTTTTCCTGAAGCAGGAAATATTTAATTTCCCACAGTTACAGCTATCAGCCATAATAATTTCAAGATATACAGTATCTACTGACTGTGTCACTGACTTATTATTATTTAAAGGACTGAGTTTATAGCATTAAAAAATACACAGAGCAATAAAATTGCTTTTGAGGTTTATTAAATGCCTCAGCAGAATAGGTGTTCATTCCCCTAAGAACTGGTACAAAAAGAGCAAGACTAGATGAAAGGAAACAAAGGATTTAATCAATGTTATTTCAGGGTAGGAACTAATTTCCTACAGGGACAAATCCCTTTCATATTATCTGTACATTCCTTTTGTGTAGAAACTTTTCATATCATTCACATAATCTTTTTCATCTGTGAACTGTCCCTGTCATAAAGAACCAAAGAGAAATCTCTGATTTTTGAGGTTTTCTCTTCCCTCCGTCTTTCTTTCTTTTTTCTAATTCATGTCCAAACACTTTGATTTAACATTTCTGAAGAAATATATTAGAAATTGTTGCAGTTTGAAGGGATGTTAAAAGCAGCTTAAGGATATTTGTTTTAAGGAGATAAAAGAACCCTAAGAAAATCTTTCAAAATTCAACATTTTGGGAAAAAATTTACTTCTATACTCGGAAGCCTCACACCTATTAGAATGACTAGAATTGAGTAGAGAGGTTAAATGGGAAAGCATTTGTGGTTTTGTCTACGCTTAATGATGACATTTCTCGAGGACAGATGTTTTGAACAGGGGGAAAGCAGATGCAAAATTTAATTGGTAAGACAAAGAAAAATAGAATTTAGAAACAGTGAGTTGAACTCTGAGTTTTCTTAATATCTCTCAGATGTTATCACTGTGTGTAATACCGCTGTTAATCAGACTGATAGAGTGATGTCATCTCCAGCTTGTCTTTTCCCAGGAAGCTGTGCCTCAAAATGGCTGAAAGTACACTTATCCCTGCCATTTTGTAACTACATTTGTAATTACATATTCAAAACTGAACTTTGGTACTGGCTATTGCCTTTGAACATAGCACACAAACTGCAGAGTGTGCAGCACATCACACAGAAGCAAAGCATAGAGTATTTCACGCATGCTCCACTGGTTCTCAATTAAAAAGATTCAAACTCAATTCAGTGTGGCTGTTTTAATCTCCAAGGTTGAGGTACCAAGAATTCACTCCTTCCTTTGTGAGCCATCTAGACAGATGGGAGACAGGGCACAACTTTGAATCAGAAATGGCTTAGTGGTGGAATACAGAGTGTGCAACTCCTTATCACGGGAAAACAGAGTCAGTCTCGGCCTGGCAATCTTTGGAGCAGAACACTCCTCCTCCTGCACTTGAACAAATCATGTCACAATAATGAAGACTAGCTGCGTGGCAAGGGAAGGGACATAATGGAGAGTGAGGGGAAAAGCAACTGGAAAAGAATGACTGAATTGAATAAAAGCACAATATTGTTCCTTTCTGGCAGGGTTGATGCAGTTCTTCATTTTGTTGTGGTGGTGTATTAATGTGGTGATGAAGGAAGTCTTGAAGAAACTAAGGTTATCTGAACACCATAATTCATAGCTGATGGAAAAAATCTCAAATGAGCAAGAATTTTTTCTTTCCTATTCTTCAAATGTAAAATATTATTAATGCTTCACTGATTCTACCAAATTTTGGCACTGGAGATTAAAAAATTCTTATTATCTAGTGAAATAGGAGATTTTTTCATTATAAAGATCAAATTAAGAGATTCTATCAGTTTGAAAGTTTGCATAAGATAAGTTTATTATTGTCCAAATAAATAAGTAAATAAAAAATATCTTGCTGTGAATCTTAAGATATTATTGAAATGAAGTAGCAAATAGTCATGTATTGAATATAATCATACTTCTAAATTACATCTTGGATAATTGATAGAATATTGACCCACATAGCATATCTCTAATAACCAATTCCTAGCATCTACACTTACAAGTTGATTCACCCTACCAATGTAATAACAGAAAAGTAGGTGAAACAATAAATTCAATCTTTTTATCACTTTTATTAAAATCCATTAGATTCTTTTACCATGTACAAGGTTAAACCTAAAAGTTTCAACATTAATTTCTCCAAGTTACAGCACAGAGAAAAGTTTATTAGACCATCCTCAACTTTAAAAAAATTAGTTTTGACAACCTATCTGAATTAAGAAAAGTAATTTGTTTTGGTTTCGACCACAAGATCAATAAGATTAGTGAAATGAACAAAACACTAACCAACTGTGATGATCATATTTCTTTAGTATTAAAACTACTAAAATGAATAAGAAATGTACCTCTTTTTTGCTTTGTTTTATTTTGTTATGCTAGCAAGGAGCTACATTTTGTTTCATTTTATTGGCTTATAAGCAAAACAGAAACAAATAACTGCTTCATTAACATCTCCAGATCAGATTGTGATCCAAGTTCGCAGGGTTGCCAACTGGGAAAAACAGAGGAAAAATCAACCATTCACTAAGAAACAAAAAGAAAAACCTTGTGACATTCCAGTGTTAAAACATGTTTTTTGATTTTTAAATTAACAAGATGACTATGGAGTCAGTGAAGAATAATAAATATGATCACACTATAAAATATTGAGCAAATAACTTGCAGACACCAAGGCACTCCAATTAATATACTGCTGTGGAAACGTTTCTGAAAAATGTGCTTTCATATCTCTGCCTTTACAAATATCTATACAGTTTTGCACATAGATACATACCTGCATATATATATATATATATATATACACACGTATATAATGCACTTTATATGTTTACCTGGTTTTGAAAACTTTTAATGTGTTATTGATTTACATACCTGATTTTATGTTAAATCAATATGTTAACATATTAGAAGAATTAATATTCTGCATTCTAATTGAGGCATGGTAAAATTGCGTAGTGCCCATTACATTACAGCTCAAAGAGGACATAGATGTAAGTTCAAAAAGGTAAAACTGTCACAGAGAGAAGTAGCTTATGAGATTCCACACCATCAAAAAAAGTGACATGGACCAATGTGGCACCAATTATGCAGGTGAGTTGCTTTCCAAACTCAGCAAACATTTTGCTTTCCCTTCCCTTCCCTTCCTTTCCCTTCCCTTCCCTTCCCGTCCCCTCCCTTCCCTTCCCTTCCCTTCCCTTTCCTTCCCTTCCCTTCCCTTCCCTTCCCTTCCCTTCCCTTCCCTTCCCTTCCCGTCCCATCCCCTCATTTCCTGTCCCATCCCCTCATTTCCCTTCCCTTCCTGTCCCGTCCCTTCCCTTCCCTTCCTGTCCCATCCCCTCATTTCCCTTCCCTTCCTGTCCCGTCCCCTCATTTCCCTTCCCTTCCTGTCCCGTCCCCTCATTTCTCTTTTCTTTTCCTTTCAAAACACTTATGCGATGTTTTAACAAGAGCTGATGATTGGAGAAATTCTCTGGAATCTGCCAGTATGATAACACTGGAATGTGTAGCAAATCTTGCCTGATGAGCTTGCAATTGACTTCAGACAAGAGTGTGTCTGAAATCCAGTGATTGTGTGTACGTCCATTCCAGCTCACCACTGCAGCTATCATGGCTTTCTGACTTCAAGACCAACAGTGAAATAGGGCCACAGAATGAAGGAAATATTTTATTTCTCTGTTTTATAATAGTCCTTCATTGGATAGCTGTACTGAAACTGTGTGAGTGGCCTTTTGGCCACTCCACAAGATCCTGATCAGTTTTAGTTCTCTGGTGGGCTGAAGTGGAATTGGTGAAATTCAGGACTTTTCAGCTAGCAGTTGCTGGGCTTTTGAGGTCCACAGTCGTGATACAGTGTAATAGAGCATGAGCAAAGATTATGGGGATTTTCTACCCTTGCAGAAAAGACACAATTTCTTGAGACTAATACCAAAATAAAGTGAAACATCACTTGTATGACAATTTTCAACTTTTTGATTTACTTGATGAAAAAGAGGCTAAAAGATATTTCCAAAGACAAAATGACTTACAGAAAGAAATTAGCCTTCCTAGCCACTGCGAATTCCAGTAGTTTACTGATTAAACTACACACTGGTGTTCTATTCACTGGGGGAAGCGGACAAAGTACACAGATTAAATATTTCTATACAAGTAGCAAAACCCGCCATCGTCCCAGTGTTCACCTTCCACATATGCTACATTATTAGGCGCAAGACTAAATCCCTGTTTTTCACTCCAGTTGTAGCTATTCCTCTTGGATCTATTATCCATAGTGTCAGAAAAAAGCATCCATCATCTCAAAAAGCATAAGATTGAAAAGCTGACTAATGTAATATAAATATCTGTAAAATATTTCACTCATGGAAATGCATGCACAAACACACACATAGGGTTTCTGTGCGCAATGCATTGCTTCAAGACCAAACAGATATCTGTATAATAACTCTTCTTTTCTCATCCTCAGGACTGCCTGACCACTGCATAAGTCCTTCTGAGTTAAAGTCCCTTTCTTACACTCAGGTTCACAGCAGTTGTTCTACTTTCTGATAAGAGTCCAAGTAAACACATAGAGATGGTAGTGATAGTATGGGAAAACACTCAATTGACTTTTTTCAGCAGTTTCAAGTACTCTGCAGTGTGATACAATTTAGCCTGGTGTTATTGAGACCAATTCTGGCATGTAGAGTAGCACAGAAATAGGAACTAATTATTCTTACATTTTTATGAGTGTTAGTACCCAAAGGCTATGATTTATCTCAGTGTCCCTTCCAGATAAGTGCAAAAAGTTGTCACTTCTTATTTTGAGATTGAAGCAAATAATTGAAACAGATAAATTGCAGTTTGAAACAGATACATTATAGTTTCCCTTGATGTAAAGAAAATAAACAGATAAGCCAATAATATATTGTGAGCTGTCCAAAACATTTCCAAAGAACGGTGTCTTGCTGTAAAATTCCGTAAGTGACGTTCTACAGTAATGTCCATGCCACATAAATTAGAAGAAATCATTTGGATATTAAGAGAAATGGTGTGATATATTGTAACTAGAAAAAATATTTATCAAGAGAGTCATCTGGAAAATGTTTCCTGCATGTTTTCCTATTAAAAATGTAGAAATTTTGCATCCGGAAGACCAATAAAGAATTACACTCTCAGTTAGTGTTTTCAGATCCATGACCTCTGACAAACTCTTCAGTTTATAATAATAAACCAATTTTCATTTGGAAATGAACTGTGTTCATTCACCTGCACTTAACTAATGTGAAAAAATCAGAAAACTCAGAAGAATCTCCTGGGTTTTAAAGTAAATAGTCTGTTTTATAGCTTTTGAGGCTATCCACAGAAACGTATTCCCATAACTACCAACATTTTACACATATTTATATAATGTTGGAGTGGGAAAGTTTTACAAGTTATTCACTATTAAACTAATTTGCCTGGCTTTCTCTGTATTTTCCTGATATATTTTTAGAAGTCAAAATCTTGACAACAGAATTGAAGAAAAAGGAAGGGCTTCAGAAATCTTGGATTGAAGAAATGGAATTCAATTAACCTTATATTTATTGTTGACTGCTGAAATCAAGTGACTTTGAAACCCCTATCCAAATAAAAACAGGTTAGTTCCTTCCTAAGATATTATTCTGTTAAGGAGTGTGAAGGAAAAACAATTGTTTTACAAATGCTGCTTTTTGTTGTTGTTGGCTTCTTGACTAAGAAGAGGCTGATTTTATGTTAGGATTGTAAATATCATGGCAGAGACCTTTAAAAGAAGGTCCATTCCTGTGCATAATTACTGCTTCAGGTGTAGAAAAATGAATAATCCCAATAGCTCCATGTAATTCCAAACCAGAGACAAGAATTCAATCTTGTCTATAGAATAAATAACAGGAGTCATCAGAGTTGGAAGCTAATAAAACAGAGAAGTTCAACAAAACACTGTGCAATTCTTTTTGTTTGTATCAAATTAGTTGAATAGCTACCTCTAGGTATCTCAGCTTAAAATTTGATAAAATACAAAGGCAAGGCAGTTTTTGCCTTGATGCTGCTAGTCCAGATCAGTTTTGTACTTTCCATATAAATTTAAATTTTATGATCAAAAATGCCTCTGTCTCCAAAAACATCTGCACTGTGATGTGTATTTCAAGCCAAAAACAACTCTCCCCATGAAAGACCCCCACCTAGTTTGAAGATGGAGAAAGGTACAGGTTACGACACAAGAGGTTATTACTGCTGAGACTGTGCCTATTTCTCTGCACGGACAGATATGGCCCTATGAAAGCAGCTGCTGGATGCCCTGTTTTCATTCAAACGTTCCCAGCAATAACAGGTTTTGCAGCAGATCCTTGGCCAGGGCACAGAGATGTACAGCAAATCCCCTGCTCTTCTATCATGCTGACATCTTAGGCATCCAGTAGAGAAAAAGAGAATGTGGCTTGTAAACAAAATACTTCTTCACTTATTATTTGGAAAAAAAAAAAATTAATAGATGAAAGAGAGAGAAATGTTCGGTAGTATTTTGGGGCCAGCTGTGACTGTCGTGCAAGGTTTGGCTGATGCTGAGTCAGATACAGAGCAAGAGCTTACACTTTCCCTACAGCTACTTGCCTCATGCTGGTTTTAGTTTTCTTTAAGTACAATGTTGAGGCAGGAGGGGAACAAGGTATTGAGTGCAACCTGAGCCCTGACAAGAGATTAGTAATATGTTTTTCTTGGGAATGGTCCCAAATAAGGAAATGATGAGACACAATGACTGGTGCTCAGTGCTGTGTTTGGAAGGTGTTTCTTGGTGCTCCCCTAGTCAGGGGATGGCAGTGGTAGCTCAGAGGATAATTGGGGGCATTTAAACTTCATCAAACCAGGCACAGGTGGAGGGTTAGCACTGCCTTTGCCTGAACACCCAAAAATACTCCTCATAAGCTCAAGTAGATTGTCTGCACAGAAACAGGCCATGGGCACGCAAAAGCACCTTCAATCAACACTTTTCCTACAGGTCCTCATTTAGTTTCCAAAATACATATCCAAATGCTGTTATTTCACACACACCATCTCTGGTCTTAAATTGTGAATTCTTTCAGGCTGAGATTTATACTTACATTTCAGAGCTGTGTCAGGTCTTATGTGTTGTCCATAAGGTGGCTTTGAGACATGCATGTGTGCACTTAATCTCTAAAATAGAAAGATTCTTTGCAAAGTTCCCAAACGGTCTATGAGAGCAGTACAAGCATTTTAAGCACTACTAAAACTCACATGGTCATGAGCCAAACCATGTGACTGGCTTCACTGCTTTGTGCATTACGCAAAAGGACAATTTTACATCAGTAAAAGATATAGCCCAAAAGATTAAATCAGGCAAACATTGTTTTTTGGATGGGAGATTGCTCCTGCCTCAGCCTTCTATGTGATGGCTCCTCTGCTGTGAAAATTCAAAAGCATTATGCAACAACAACACCCATTATGAGATATTTGCTGGCACTTATGCTGGAAGAACTCTGTCCTTGTAGTCAGTAAATAGTAAATAAGCTTACTAAGTTCAAACACCCATTTATCATGCCATTAACTTCGTACCAAATTCCATAAGGAGGAAAACAGACTTGTGAGGGGAGCTCACTGCTGAATTAAAGCTCAAATTGTTGTCCCTTGTTCCTTTGCTACAGTACACAGGTTCCTGGTGACATTCAGCTAATGAATTTTCTTGGTGATTAACTACCCGTTCAATGGGATCATTGTAATGGAAACATATTAACTCCTGTTACAAGTGAGTTGGCTGTGTCATTACAAGTGAACTGGTTTTGATTTTTTTCCTTTTCCTCCTCTTCTTCCTCCTCCTTTTCCTTTCAGAAAGTCAAAGGAAAGCTTGGTGAAATATCATCAAAATTCAACAACATGCTGAAAAGAAAACATTGCTCTGCTGAGCAATAAAATATATTTAGGTACAACTTTTTCATTAACTGTTGAATTAGAAGAAAAGTAAAATGCAGATGGGGTTTAAACTACCTCCTGTTTGGAGTTTTTACATTTATGTTCATTATAATTGTAATTATGCAGAGAATGATCCAGAAGTGGGGGGGGGAGGGGGGAAAGACTATGTAGACATTGTAGATATATTTCTCTGAGAACAGGTCTTATAATTAACTCTATATATTCCCTTTCTTTTCCATTGCCCATTTTCATTGCAGTTCACATTCTGAGAGTGCTCTGCTGTTGCCTAAACTGCACTGACATCTTGTGGCACTGAAATAGAAGAATCCTAAAAACTAAATTTTAAATCTTCATGAAATATGAGTTACATTGATACCTTTCATGCAAGTGCTGCTGTCTAACTCCAGAGTTAGTTAGTGTTTACTTGCTTGCAATCAGAGTCAGGGGCAATATGACAAAATCTACCTAAAATTTTGAGATGTCATGACAGAATTATAGTAAAGTTTGGTTTGGAAGTGACCTTAAGGATCACCTAGAATAATATTTTGTCCTGTAAAACTGAATGTGTGAGAAGTTTGTTGACTGAAAATCTCATGTGTGTGAGCACACATACTCAGATCCTCTCTCACACACACGCACCAAGAGACAAACCACTAATCTCTGAGCTGGTGTGTTATCACCTTGACAACAGCAAAGTGTTCAGAAAAACTTCATATCTTTTCATCTTGAAAATGAAGACAAGGTACAGATAGCAATCTCCTTGTGGAAGTCTATGTACAGTATAGAGAATTCAACAGCAAATTAGGCTGCAGCTAATTCCAAAGGAATATTTGTTTCTTCTTATCAGAATGCAAGGAAATAATTTGTGAAGCTCCATTGGAGGCAAAGTGAAAAGCAAACTACTGCTACGTATAAAGAAGGTTTCAAGGGGAGATAGCTGCAGCCCTTCTTTTGTCTGTCATTGTATTATTCCCCCACTGAATGCTCCTGAATTCTGTGAGTATTATCAGAGGTTTTATGCTCATATTAAAGGAAACTACATGTCCCTGGGAAAACAGAAGAAAATAGGCATGCACTTAAACTTTTAAGATGAAGCAGTCTCCATCACACTCCTGTTTGTATTATCTGTTGCTGCTACAGTATCTGAAAATATCTTGTAATATTTTGTTTAGCTGCACAAGACCCTGTAGAGATAGCAAAATATTATTATACTTATTTTACAGATAGAGAATTGAATCAGAGGAAGATTAAGTTGGTTGTCTAGCAGAGAGACAAAGGAAGTGAGGAATTTATATGAAATCATCAAAGGAAAGTGAAGCAGCCAGTCTCTGAATTAGTTGGCACATTGTTGTCCAGTTCATTTGTTTCATCCCACTGTTTCTTCATATAAGCTGTCTATTATACCTTGGAATTATATCTATGGAATCAGAGAACCATAGAACAGTTTGGTTTGGAAGGGACCTTAAACCTAAGCCAGTTCCAAAATCCCTGCCATAGGCTGGGACTCCTTCTGCCAGACCAGGTTGCTCAAAGCACTCTCCAACCTGGCCTTGGGCACTTTCAGGGATAAGAAGATGCTCAAGTATCATGTTCTGTGGTGTTTGCACAGATGCTGAAAAATGGAATCTAAGGGGATTCCCGCTGGCAGATTGAGGTTAAAAAAAATACGGACTGACTAAAGTAAAACAAGAGTCTGATTTCTGAAAGTACTTGGCTTTAGGAAAAGATCTTTTCTTAAACATATTTTCTGACTTTTATTTATGGTTCTGCATCAACTGTATTTGAACTTTTGTGTGAGGTTTCTATAAGTGTTTCAGGAAACCCGCTTTACTTCCATGTGTGCTTGAGGAAATACAATAAAGATAACTAAAGGACTTTATCAAAACAGGGGACTGAAATATTCCCAGTCACCTCCCTGATGTCAAATACTGATTATTTGTGCATGGGCCTTTTTCTACCCTGAATGTACAATATACCATTAGTGCTATTGAAAGGAAATCTGTAGTAGTCCATACTCCAGGCAGAGCTGGCAGTAAAGAAGTGCCTGAGGGACACCTTGATGGCACCTGAGGTACTTAATGCAGAATGAGTAATTTTCTAATACAGCTCATCCAAGCTCTTGATAAAATGTATCTATTATTACCTAGAATATGGCATCATTGGACTATGTCTTATAAAACAAGACCATCTATTAAGTTAAAAGCCTTCAGGCTGCTAAGTTTTCCTTTCCCAAGAATTACATTAGCATAATTCTATAAAGATCCTGGGCAATACTTCAACAATGAAATAATCAATGAATACCCTTGTATATTGGTGTGTTGATTTCCAGAAGTCTGACACTTCAAGAATCTTCTCGCAAAACACTATTATATTATTTCTTTATTATTCCTTCTCTAATATTTTCATTCCTTTTTGCCACCAAATGTTTTTGTTTTGTTCTACTTTTTCTTGCTTCCCATGTTTTCCACTTAAAAAGGTAATAATTAAGAACAATGAGATAAAGCTGCACTAACAGATGCAGACTAACCCTAATGCTGCTTTAACAGATTTAACTATAGAAACTACAAATTTAAGTTAATAAGAGAAAAACTTTACTACTTACAGAAGAGCTCTGACCACTCCCAAGTCTAGGGGCTTGAGCCAGAGATGTGCCCTGGCAGCAAAGAGCAGCAGCATCCTGGGTTTCAAGAGCAGGAACAAATTCAGAAGGTCCAGGGAAGGAATTATCTCCCTAATTTGTAATTGTGACACTACATGTAGGCACTGCATCCACTTTTCAGCAGAGGTTGCTTTTTCACTAATGACATATTTTCATAAGTGACATGTTCCAATGTCTATCCTAAGGTGTTATAAAAATCAGAGAAAATTCATTCATTTTGGACCTCACCTATCTCTTTTTTTGTGAAAATACAGATGTAACCAGGCTATAAAAGTAGGGGTGGTAAACTAAATACAGTTATTTATGCAGAAGAGTTTTCAAGGGACAGTTATTTATTTAGAGATTTCTAACTGGAAAGATGCTTTCTGCAAGAAAATATATGCCAAATTCTCAGTAGGAAGCTCCATTTTGCATTGCAAAGCAACCCTAACCATCCTACTTAAGTTCATGTTGGGTCTTGGAAGCCTGCATTCTTCAATGTGTTTGATGTAGGTTCTTGAGAAAAAATGAAAATCTGTGTTGAGGGGAAGCCTCATCTATTTTAGACTTCTACTGCGATCTGAAATCAGTGGGATATTTTTAATCCTTTTTTTTCACGCTGAGTAAATTTTTACATATCTCTGAGTTTCACTACAAATACTTTTAGAGTGTATTTATTTCACGTTACATTGAGTAATTATTATAGGCACCACTGCTCTGCACAGACTGTCTTGGTTCTTGTGCTAATTCAACATAATCCTATACTTCCACCACTGCCTCTCACAGCAAGTCAGGTCCTCAGAATTACTTAAAACACCTTTAGTTCAGCATGCCTAAGAATCCATAATACAACATTCTATTTCAAAGTAAGAGATGAAATCAGGTTTTTAAAAATAAAATATGATGTGATGTGGTCTTTGCCATGTGCCTTTGCTCTATTTTACCATTAGCAGCATGAATGTTTCTGTTGGCTCTTACTGAAGAGCTTTAAGTGCTATTACACAGATGTTTTTAAGAAGTGTAAATAAAATCAATATCATGACAAACTGAAAAGACATGAATTATTCTTGTAATTTATTTCCCTTAATATAATTATTAGAGTATAATATAATAATATTTCTGGTTTACAGTTAAAAGAGAAGGAGAAACTAATTTCTTTATGTTAAAACTTTTTGGTTCAGGAAAACAAATATTAATGGTTTTTACAGGCATAGTTTTAATATTTTTTGTACTTTTTCCACCAACATTGATTTCATTTTTATTCCACTCAATCAAAAACTGGTTTACTTCAGAATGCAAGCCACAGGCACAGGCACTTGAGTTTCAGTTACTGTCTCAAAAACAGAGATTGTGATATCCTGAGGAAATATTTCAAACAGTGACAGCAACACGACCATGGATAGACCATTTAGAAAAAAACTTTCCAAAAAGTTTTCATTTTTCCAGTTTGCTACAGTCCAGCTTTTTACACTACACCCAGTTGGTTCTATGGAAATGTCCTTCAGCATATTTGAATGAAATATACAGGTTTTTTTAATGACTGATAAAATTTATTCCAATAAAAATTAAATTTGAGGATATAATTATTCAAATGCAAAAAGGAATTGTAAAAAAAAATATATATATACAGAAAAACGTTGATGTTTAACATAGTGATTCTCAAGATTTGTCTTATCACAATGGACACATCACTTCCATGAGGTGTAAAGACAACTTCTTAGATGTTAGAAGGAATTTGATCTTGGTTAAAATAGACTGTTTTTGCAGGCATGCATGTTTCTTGTCTATTGTGATGTCTTAGAGACAGAAGTATAATTTCATCTGCTTCTTTGCCCATAAGAACAAATACTTTCCTTTGACAGTCATGTTTCCCAAATTAAAGTGTTTTGTATTAGAACATGCTTTTAATCAGCACTCTGAAAAAAACAAAACATTTACAGAGATTAAATTGCACCAATTTTTTGTTTACATCATCTTATATTTTGCAAATATAAATTGTAGTGGATGGGGAGGTTGTTTTGAGACTGGCTGATAATACAGATATTTTGTGTTGCTGAGGATTTTGGAGTAGTTTTTTCTATGTTTTGGATTTTTGGTGGGGTTTGATTATTGGTAGAGTTTGTTTTTTGAGATATTAGAACAGTTTCTCAAAATATTAGCCTGCAAGAGTCAGCCATGCAGTTTCACACAGGTAATAGCAGTAGGCACCAACCAAGCAAGAATGCAATTTGTAAAAGCCTTCACTTTATCACACCACCCTAGAAGGATGCTCTACGTAGTAACTACATGAGCCATTCATAATAAATGACCCTGAGGGAAAAGTGATTAATCATATTTCAGTTGTGAGTTTAGCAAGGTGAAACACATTCCAGTGGAAGAAGATTGCCTTACCGATACATATTTAGAGGCATGAACTCAGGGGCCAAAGTAAATGAGTATAAAATCTAGAGGTATGCAATTTATTTCAAGAAACTTCTTTGTTAAAGGAAGGCTGTGGAGACTTCTTTCTAAAACACAGTTAAATGAACATTGGAAAAGAGTGATCTCTTCTGGCACATACATGGACTGGTCATATGGTTGATATATGCAGCAAACGTAGGATCACATTAAACATATGGCACACGAAACATTGCCTTTTGTGCTCTACTTCCCAAAGGAGAAAACAATTGACACACATGACATGCTATGCTGAAATATTGCATACTACTGTTTTCATGAAATGGGATGCTAGAAAACAGTCTTGGTGTCAAAGGTCTCCTCACCAAAATTTCTTAGGTTTCTGTTTCTGTCTTCTTACAGAAATTTAGTGGTCAAAGTCAACTCAGATGTCAGAAGATGCTGCAATGAGCATGACTCTTTCCCAGCAGCTTTTGCAGTGGTTCATCACCACTCATTTTGTGCAATGGAAGTACGACATAAAACATAAATTTACTTGCCTATTTCAGTTTAAGTAAGTAGTGAGACATCTGATATGTGTCTGCAACCAGGCGTTTTATTACATAGTCACTGGAACTGCCCAGAATGAGATCTGAGCATCATGACAGTCAACATGTCCTATCAGCTTCACTGGGCACTGGATTGCCACCTGGTATTTCTGGTAATAACAAATAACTTAGTTTTTTATATAGGTGAAGTCTTTGAGAGGAGAGAGTATTGATTTTGTTTCTAATTTGGCCTAAGCACAATGAAAAACTCAGTAATATTGATGGGCACTAATACTCCATGATTATTTAAGTGTTACAGCAAATGGGTTAAATCTTCTGTTGAGATGAGTCCCTGACAAAGTTCCTATGAGCTACTAAGAAAAACAACATGTTGATTTTCTATTGCAAGGGCTATGGAGTATCATTAAAGGTGCTTGACTGTAATAGATAAAATATATTGTTATCAAACCAGTTATTATATAGATTTTTAAAATCTTCCCACAAACCTTTTTTATTGTAAAAATGCAATTTTTCCTCTAGTCTCTTTGACAAATGAACAGTTTATATGCTTTTATCAAAAAGAAAGTACCACAATCCTCCCAGATTCTGTTTCCTTACAATCAATCATTTTTGTCTGCGAGGTTCTGCCCAATCCTGTTTATTGAGATACTGTATTTTGTTATTGTATGTTTAATAACTCCATTCACATTCCCAACTCATAGAAATATGTGTTTGTTATTTATAGATTATACTTGTCTTGTTGCATTATATTATTATTGTTATTATTAATCCCCTCATCATGTAACAGTAATGTGTGATAAATCAGTCCTCTATTACTAGTCTGTAATTGTTACTCCCTAAAGTGCTGCCTTTTACCTCTGACAAAAATCTTGCATGAAATTTTCTTCCAGTGAGATCCTTTAAATCATTAATTTATCTGAGGAGTGCTCTAAATGACCAATGAAGAGATTTTTCTATTTTAATCCCAGTCATGAATTCCTTATCTGTAAGTAGGCAGCTTTTCTCTTTCCAAGATGAGTCTGTTTAAAGCATTACAAATACACAGGATGAGAACTGACTGGAGTTTTTTTTTCCTTTTGCATTAAAGTGCTTCTGAATGTATACTGAGATTACTTTTTTAAATTTCTAATTTTGTAATTTCAGTGAAAGGGACAGATGGGTTTTGGATAAAGACATTAGCAAAGGGATTTTGAGATAAGACCTATATGATCTTAGTCCTATTATTTATTGTCACTCTGGGCAATGGTGGGGGTTTTTTGTCCCCAGCTGAAAATGAAGCCAAAAATGGATTTCCCCTCCTTGCCCCACAACTTTTGTCTGTTTTTCCTATTTTCTATTTTTCTATTTTCTAATCCTGATCTATGGACCAGGAATTCTGGGTTATTTTTAAAGCACTCATGTTACTCATAGATCTGTTCTAGTTGAAATCTCACAGGGTGGAGAAAGACTACTAGGGAAAAAACCCTCTATTTAGATTTATTTTCATATAAGATTCGTAACACAACATACCAAGCAATTATAAGCACAGATAAAATATAATTGATTATTACTGGGATTATATTTCCCAATACCTTGTGGCTCTTTTAAATAGATGTGAAAGAAATTATAGACAGAACACTGTAAGAAAAACACACAAACCTTATAATCAAAATGGCTTGTGAGTCTATCATTTCAATGTAGCTTTGTTTTTTGATAACAGGACAATCATAACAGATTAGGGTTTGTCGTCACAAACACTGTATGAGCTGCACCACAATTACCTTGTTACTTGAGCCTCACAAGGGTTATTGCTGCCTTAGGCAACATCCCTCACGCTGTGTCATTGTGCCTTATCATAAATTATTCTCGTTAACAGAGTACAAATAATGGTGACTTGCAGATGATTTTAAATTTTATTTAAAACCTTTTTGTGTAGAAGGCTACCTCCTGCTGGATATCCAAAGGCCATCCATATTAAATTGTTTATTTTTCAGCTCGTGGTTGTTCCTAACTCTGTTGCCTGTTTTACAAATCCTTCCCCAATGTCTTAGAGGCATAAGTCGTGAAGAATCCTGGTTGTGCAACCAAAAGTGAAACAGCATGAAAGGCAGCAGTAGCTGGCACTAGGACTCAGGAGTTTTGAGCATCTTCTAGTCTCTATCCTATTAATTTCAGGAAAGTAATTTTGTCTTTGTGTTCCCACTGGTTGTCTCCTCCAGAGAAGCTATTGCTTAATGAGATTCTAAGACCCTACATTCAAGTAGGACTTCTGTAATACAATATACTATACTCCTAATTTAGGTTTCCTAAACAACGTGCTCCGGAGGGGAAAAAAGAAAAAGATAAACTCCTGTACAATACCCAACTTCTCACCACAAAAAAACACCCTAGGAAATAACAAGGATTTCCAAGCATAAGAATTTACTTCTTGCAAAGGGTTGTCTTATCTTGGCAATTCAGATATATTGATCAACTTCAGAAGAGATTAGACAAAAATAGTGTAGTTTTTCTGGAACTCAGTGTACATGTTGAGTTCTGAATACAGAACTGCAACTTGATTTTTAATGTTCTCTGAATCATCTTCCCAGCATGTTAATTTCCCTTTTCAAATTAAACATACATATAGCAAACAGGAGAGTTTACTTAGCTGTTTCATAGAATCTTGCTGGACTAGATGTTAAATCCATAAATATTATTTACCATAGGTATTATTTATTATTTATATTTCCCTTTTAATTATTTACAGAAAAGAAAGGCATTTTCAAAACACACTGGACACAACTCTTTTCAAATAGCAATGGATTCTGGACAAATCTCAATGACCTGGGCTGATATTCGGCCAGAGAAATTTTCTGGTGTCACAATAGTTAGAAAGACCAGAGCTGTCTTTCAAAATCACAGATTTTTCAGGTTAGCTAGAGAGAGGCAGAGAAATGACGATTTAGATTTCAGGAGCATTTACCTCAAATGTCGTACACATCTACCCTGTCAAACTGAGGTGCAAAGGACCTACCTTGGACCCCTTATGATGACTTCAGTCCTAGCAAGCTGGGAGAGAGACACTATCTCAAAGAGCTCTGCCCCAAAAATGACTGTGAAGTTTTAGCAGACCATCATATTATTCAAATGGAGTTTGCATCTTCACATCAACTATCCTTTCTTCCTTAAAATTAGTACAATAAGTACACCAGATTAAGTTGGTATTTTCTCTTTTACAAAATGTATTATTCCGTTTTGCACTGTAAACACTATTTCACGTATATTGATAAATAGACTTGTTTGCTGTTTCTTTGCATGGGTAAGACTCAGCATTCATCAGCTACATTTTTTAGGTCAGACACTGCTAACAACTACTCTTTTTTCACTAATGTTGGTGGTTGTAACAAAGAAGCAGCAGGATATAAAATCTATTTCCACTACTAACATAGATTTACAAATGCACACACAGCTCTGAACCTGTCTCTTCTGAGTTGCTACTGATTTATTATATTTTTATTCTTGAACGTACTGTGTAGGGTAGGCAACTACTTTATAAAGTCATCTTCAATGTTGCTTTTTTATCAGGTTAAAATAATATTTGATAATCATCCCTAATCTAATTTTTATCTCCCCTAACTCCTGTTCATAGATGCTTGTAGACATATCAGAAATATCAGTTCATTCCATTTATAAATAAAATCTCTGCATATATACCTTATTTTAATAAATAGCATATTTTCCTGGCAAAAGCATTTCAAAGCTGGTTGTGACAAGAAATTTCAACTAACTATGAGAAAAAGTAGTGCACAGTGAGAGTGATCAAACACTGCAAAGTTTGCCCAGGTCAGAGGTAGTGTCATCATCCCTGAAGACAAGCAAAACTCACCTAAGACATTGAGCAAGCAAACCTGTCCTTGAAGATAGTCTGAGCTGAGTACAGTTTTGAAACAGATGATTTCCAAAAGTTTCTGCCCACCTAAACTTTTTTAATTGGCTGCCCAAGTTTCTGTTTACTCATTTGGGAATTATTTACCCTAAAAATATATTAGTTTGAATTGTTAGCAATGAAACTGCTCAAAGCTTTCACTAAAGAAACAAAACCTTAACTAAAGATTGTCAAGCATTTATGAGAGATGAAGATGTAAATTATACTCTAATGGATAAAATACGTTACGAACAAATAGAAAACTGGACTTGGGTGGTCCAAGGTTAATATTGGAAAACTAGGAGTCATCATGATCACAAAAGTAATTCCCTCTGTTTCTGAAAAATGTCACATAAGGCTCTAGAAGTCCCAAGTCTCCCAGTAAAAACAGTTACAAATTTTAGTGTTTTCTTGATATGCAAATATTTTCTAATATTTTAAGCTGAAATTCTACCAGTGATGTTTCAAAAACTTTTATTTTCATCCTTTCAGCTTGTGTATGGTGAATTACTATAGTATGATTTTTAAAATTGCTTTGCAGATGTTAAGTCACCTGAAGAAAACACA
The DNA here is from genome assembly GCA_013400975.1 of Atrichornis clamosus. NCBI lineage: Eukaryota > Metazoa > Chordata > Aves > Passeriformes > Menuridae > Atrichornis > Atrichornis clamosus. The sequence goes on from WBMZ01008319.1 coordinate 243,137, forward strand.
ATCACTGGCCCTTTACACAAAATGAACAAATAAATATAATTCTTGAAAGTCAATCAATTTTGAGAGAATTCACAAGTTTCTGTTACAACAAGAACTTACAGATGCCTTAAAGAACATGTACAAAGCTGATAACGTTTAAATAGAAACTGAGAAACAGAAAGTGTTTGTGATTATACTAACAAGCTTAAAAGCAGCAGATCACCACATCATATTCAGGAGCAGTTCTAATAGAATGAAGTATTCAGAAGCATCCTATTTATCTGAATGTCAGTGAGAAGGGAGAGACAACTCCAATGAACAGTTCATGTCAGGGGTAGAATGAATTATCTGCTGGAGATGGCTAACCTGAGTGGTTAAATCAGCTAAAAAAAGAGCTTACTCCTCACTTAGGATTTCCATGTTAATCGAAATGAATCCAGGCTTAACATATCATGAGAAATAGCCTTTTTCTGCTTCAATAACTGAAATGAGCAGTATCATAAAACAACCCTACAAATACTGATGGGATAAAATCTGTAATGGTTACCTAGTTATACAAAAATTATTGACAGGGCCCTACAACAATATTTAACAAAATTATACCATTAAAACTATTTCAGTAGAACTATAACAGAAATGCTGGACACAGCAAGGGCTAGAATCAGGATCTGACCCTTTATCTAAATCCATACCTATAGGTACATTGCCATCAGTTAAAGCAATGGATCAGTGACCACTCACCACTACTAAGGCTAAATTGCATAGTACACTTCTCCATGTAGCTGAATTATTTTCTGTAGTAAAACAGGATCACTTCAACCATGCTACCAGATTAGAGCAGCTTGTGGTTTGTGGTATTCTTCAGACCATGGCGGACATTTGTTGGAAGCACACAATGCATGACAAAGTATATGACACAGTCTAAACCCTTTCTAGTTTAGTAACACAGATGGATCATAAAATCTAGTTTGGCAGGGAGAGGTTGTAGAACTGGGATGATGCTCTGCCGCAGATTTCTCTAAATTATGCTGGATGAAAACAATGTTACGGGAGAGGATCCATGGCATCTAGTTTTGGACATCTCCTTAATCACGTAGTAAAGGTTGTTCAACAAGATTAAGGTTTAGTGTTCTTACATAAATATCACTTTTTTAAAGGAACTTTCTTATTCTGGTTCTTCCGAAAATATTTTCTATTCCTTCCTTAAGTCTTTCCTAAGTTGTTTTCCAGGAGAATAACTTCCTCATATACAGGTACCACAGCTGTACTGGGACCCAGTACTTGCCTACAAAGTGAAGGTGAACACAGTGTAGCCCGGAGAGGCAGAGAACAAGCCAATAACACCATATTATTCACTGCTTGATTTGATTTCTGGTCAGTGGTGTGATTTTCCCAAAATGAACTCTGACATTTTCTACAGCTGCCTCCTCAGCATAGAAAATAGGATTCTGCTAACCTGGGACTGCCACAAGGGAAAATACTTGCCAGATCTAGGTCTGTACACTATGTAAGACAAAAATTCAATTCAGCTATGTGATACAGCTCAGTCATAATGATTTTTTTACAAAAATAGAAAGATAACACATACATGGTGAGGACCCATTCTTTTTATCTTTCAATATTTTCATATAAACATAATCCTTTCTCAAGATGAGTTTAAGATATTGCATCTTATTTTGTACAGATGCTAATAGGAAAAAATATTAAAATGAGCATCTTCATGATGGCATTTCTGTGTGTGTTAATAGAGCCATGTGTGTTTTCTTTTCACCTTAGTTTACTTTCTAATATGTGTTTAGTTTTATTCCTTTGATTTGGTTCACTTGCTTCATCAATCATTTCACTAGTAAATGAGCTCTAAAAAGTTGAATAAATCAATAAAAGTTTTCAAATACAAATGCTCCCCAACTGAAGCAATTTCATAGAAGTAGATCTAAGGGAATTTGTATAACATGTAATGTCTGTTTTGTTTCTAGAACATTCACTTATGAGAGAGTACATTTCTCACTGTAAAGTCACATAATGTTATTTGATGCAAATATTTTGTCAGGAATCCATAGGCAAGCTGATTTGATGGTCGCTACTTATACAGCATGCTTAATTTTTTTGAATTAGTGTCTTGAAATGACAGATATCTCAAGCTTTATGTGCAAGAGCAGCTTAAAATAACTAGGTTTGTACCCTGGAATTGTAACATACAGCATTTTGTATTAACTTGCGGAAATAACTTGGTTCATATATTTGTGGACTTTAATTTATTAAATATGTTATTAGATAGGTGTTTTAAAGGTTGTTTGTCTCAAACAATGACATCAATTTGATTTTATTTTATTTTTCATTATATCAGCAGACAACAAAACAGTAAAAACATATAGAGATAAATGGCTAAACCCTTTAGCTGAAAAATTTTTATTGGCAATAATATGAATAGTTTGATTATAATAAATAACTACATTAACACTCAGGAACTTTTGTGTCAACTTTAAAACAGAATGACTCAGCTAGCACGGAAGTGGACAGAAAACTTTTCTTTGACTGGAGTTGAAGAGACCATGATGCAAAAAGCTCCCTGATACCTTGGCAACTTCTCTATGACACATCAGATTTGAAATTCTGTGTACGTACCATAGCGCTGAAGTCACATATATTTCTGCCAGAACAGAGTATGTGTTAGGAATGATGGATGAATTGCACCACTGAGAGAAGCTGTTCAGCCTCATCTCCAACATGTTCAGAGATGTGTTCCACTGACTTAAAACCGAGTTCGAGTTTTGTTGCAAAAGAAAAAGGTAAAAGTTAAATCAATTCCTCCAATGTGAACACCCATTAGAAATGGCAAAGATTTGCTTTTGAAACCCTGATTGAATGTTCTGCTCGTATTGTAATTAATCAAACCAATCCTTGAATTAAACTGAATATTCTAATGGTCTTAAAAGAACAATCCAAGGGAAAAAAACCCAAAAACTTTCAAACAAAACAAGTTGAAAATATTAAACAATTATAACTTAAAACAAATGGACTTACCAATCTGTCAGTGATATTTTCATGCCAGTCTTAACAGCAATTGGGGCCTGGGGGAAAGAGAAAGCAAAATGGTTTGTCTCAGTTGCTTTATACAACAAGGTACGAGTGAAAGGAGAGTGTCAGTGAATCAGACACCTCAGGTCAGTGGAGTGACCTCCAACACATCAGTGCAGATTCCCAAGTCCTCTGTGATGACAGAGATTTACACCAGAAGAGCATCTGAGAGAAAGTGTTAGTGCAGAAAATCATGTTTTTGTAGTCTTGTATTTTCTGTAGATGCCTTTAAGATATATAAACTAGAATTCTATAAACTATTATAAAATTGCACAAAATTAAATTTCTTATATTTCTATGAGATATTTTAATGACAACAGACAAATTTCCTAAAATCACATGACTTGTGGGGCAAGCCAGATATCTTGAACAAAATTCTATTCTTTGTTTTTTATTTATCAGGCAAATTGAACAGAAAGGTATTAAACACGGTAAGACTTTTATGGTCTTGTTGCTGTGGTTATAACCCAACAGGCAGCTTAACACCACACAGCTGTTCACTCTCTCACCCCACAGTGGGACGGGGGACAAAATCAGAAAAAAAATATATCTATATATGGGTTGAGATAAAGACTGTTTAATATCACAAAGTGAAGGTAGATGAAGGAAGAGGAAGAGGAAATAGAAAAGTGATGCACCATGCGATTGCGCACAACATGGTGACCAACGCCCAGCCAGCTCCTGAGCAGCGATCCCCGGCCAGCATTCCCTCCCTACATGTTATATGTTGAGCATGACATCATATAGTTTGGAATATCTCTGGGTCAGTTAGGGTCAGCTGTCCTGGCTATGTCACCTCCCAGCCTCCTCACTGGTGGGATGCAGTGAGAAGCTGGAGGGTTCTTGACTACATCTTAGCAAAAATGAAAACGTTAATGTGTTATCATTATTCTTGTTCTAAATCCAAAACACAGCACTATATCAGTTACTAGGAAGAAAATTATCCCTATCCTAGCACAAACCAGGACACTTGTTCCGTACCACTGTAGAACTATCACGAACATAAAACCCACTTGAATTTGTCCCTTGATGTCATACACTGAAAAACACTAGCATACAAACAGAGAAATTAATATACATCCATACACACATACATATGCATTAATTTATATTTTATATTTATGCAATAATTTATATAGAGCTATATTGTTTATGTATATTTTATATAACTATATATATAAACATAAATAACATTAAAAAATGGGAAGAAGGTGTAATTTCTGATCTCAAGCTTAAATTAAGCACTTGAAAATTTATTGAAAACATATAATCTGTGTATAAAGACTTCAACATATTTTTAAATTCTAAATTCAGAAATCAATTACAAATTGCCTCTCAGAGTAAAGAATGAAAGTTACTGAACTGTTAGAAGAGTTTATTGAAGAGTTCCTACTGGCTTTAAAAGTTGAAGACACAAGTCCTGGTTTTGAGAACTATAGACATTATTTAAACTGTAGGTTCATTAGGAAAGAAGTATTTTATCATAGATAGAATTTTGTCACTAATAAGGAGCCAGGATATATTAAAAAATGTTATACTATATGAGTGATAAGAAAACATGAAATCAAGATGTTTACTTCTCTTCTAAAATATGGCATATTTGGTTAGAATTGAACACTGACCAATAAAAAATGAATATTAATAGTAACAGAGTAAGATATTTCTAGTCTATAGAGTATATGTAAAGATGCTGGGTCTGATCTCTCCTTCATGATCCGATAGACAAAATTCACAAAGCTGTGCAGAGTCTGGCAATACTCTTTATAAGACAGTTATAATAATTATAAAAATAAGATTCCATGAATTTGGTGGACATTAGTGCATTCATAATACACAGATATCGAAGACAGAATCAAGATATTTCTCTGTTTTTTCAGATTATCGTCTTTTCAAAAACTGATCATCTTAACCAAAATTGATGTGTCAGACCAGAAATTACAGCTTAGCTCAACAAGGCTTTAAGCTGAACAGAAATATTTAAATTAACTGAAACAAATTTAATGAGGCAGTGAAGATGCTAAATATTATTGCAATAAAATGCCAATTATTTGTAAACACAAAGGCCAAATAAGCTTCTTCAAATCCATTATTTCAGAGTATAAAGGCTGAGAAGATAAATATGAGATGAAATGTTCTATATACAGCAGTTTAAGAAACTGTCACTAAAACCATTATGATACTTTAAATAGTGACAACAGTAAAAAATGGCACTCCACAGAATCTAATCTCAGCTCTGTTTTTCTTGAATACCACTCACTGCATCAGACCTGTAGTCTGTGTAGAGAGGCTTAATACTTTATCTAAAGAAATCCCACTCAGCCTCCTTCACAAGCAGATAATGACAGGAAGTATTCCTAACAGCATTAGTCATTCACAAACACTGGTAAGTATTATGGGATTTTATTCCAATATCATTTTATGCTTCTGCAGTTCAGAACTTTAATGAATTAGATTGCATGTCTAGTAGGAGGCTCTCTGGGATAAGAATGTCAAATAAATATCTACTTAAACTGTCTGTTTTCAGGCTTTTTACAAATTCTTTCCTTCAAACAAGATGATCACATCATAAAAACAGACAGACAAACATTACAAATCCATGTCTATAACATGGGTTTTTTCTGGCTCTTTATCACCCTTAGAGCTAAATTTTGATCACTGCTAGTGATGGCTTATTCTTATCAGGATCAGAGACCCCAAATTTAAGAACAACATCAGACTGAGGAGGTTTCTGTGTTGCTGTTTGTTTTAATCCTGCTATCCATTATGTTTTGATTTCAAAACCTGCTATGAAGCTGCATTTGCTTAAGAGGTGGTTGTGGATGTGTGTCATTATCAGGCTGAATTTTTCTTCACCTCACACCAAGCAATTCTGTCCATTTTTACCTCCACTACACAGCTATTTACAATGAAAACAGCTACCTTTCAGCATGGCTAACCACACACTGAAAGTAATGGGGTAGGAAGAGCAGTAAAGGGAAGAACCATCTAATAAAACAAAACAGCTGTAAATAGAGACACAAAAGGCAGAAAAGATTCACAAAAATTAAGAAAAATAAATGGTTTTGATGAATTTATTGCCTCTACATCTTCCTGAAAGGCGGATGTGTCAAGATGGGGGCCGGCCTCCTCTCACAAGCAACTGGTGATAGAACAAGGGGAAATGGCCTCAAGTTGCACCAGGGTAGGTTCAGGTTGGTTATAAGGGAAAATGCCTTCACTGTAAAGAGTGGGCAAGCATTAGGATATGCTGCCCAGGGAAGTGGTGGAGTCACCATCTCTGGAAGCGTTCAAAAAAGGAGTGGATTTGGCACTTTGTGATACGATTTAGTGAACATGGAGGTATTCGGCAGAAGGTTGGACTTGATGATCTTGGAGGACTTTTGGAACCCTAGTGATTCTATGATTCTAGCCAGCTAGCTTATGTTGTGAAATATTTCCCAAAAGGCATGAAGTGTTCCAAAGTCAGAAAAAAAGCTATATAAGGTTTTATGGAACAGTTCTGTTCCCCAAGAAGTGGCCTAAATTTCCAGTGGTTTATGTGTGTCTTTTGAACTATTATGAACATAATTAAGGGGAAGAAAAGTAGAAATTCTTTTGAGTGGCAAATTAACATCCACTGTCAGATTGTGAAGAGTGTGTTTAGGTGAGTGTTCAGTAAGCACATGGAAAGGATGATTTCTGATGTACCTCTTAATTGTTATTTTAATTATGTGTAATTCAGAAAAAAAAGAAGATGTGAATTCCCAGCATTTCACCTTTTCTTTCAGCTTCTGTATTGCATTCTGTATTCTCAGTTAGCCAATAGTAGTGATCTGTAACCTGTCTACTCATACATATAAACTTTACTGGGATATCCAAAACAAATATTGCTACCTTTTACCTCCTGCAAGATGAACAAATACTGATATTTCACCAAGAATGACAGAAAATATGATTTTCCCCTACATTTACAATTACTAAACAGTCTATGTTAAAGCCAAATAAGATTTAATTTACATAATGGTGACAAACAAATTGCTTGGATAAAATAGTAGCCATATAAAAAATGTGTTATGAAGAAGGTCAAAAGAGAGAAAGTTGCACTTGACCCATTGCAATGATGAGGAGACAGTCAGTTGGCAGGAATGACCACACTTAAGATAATAAATCACCAAGAAGGACATTTTAGGGGTGTCTGCCATGTGCAAGACAGTCTGTTGAAAAGGCAGAAGTACAGCAATCTGAAACGATGTGTCATTTATGCCCTCTAGATCCTTGTTCTTCTTCAAAAACTGTACTGTTCTAACACCAGCACCACAACATAAGTTAATTAGCCATATATAAGTTAATTAGCTGTACATAAGAAACATTTTTTTAAGAAATATGTGGTTAAGAGTTAGAATATGCTGTATTTCAGTTTGTTGATTCAACCTTAATCAGTCTCCTCGTGCATACATGCCAGTTCACAGACAAACAAGGGTAAGGCAATTATTTTTGCACAGGTTTGTTTTTTTCCTGCATAAAACAATTATTGATGTTCTCATGTCACTCCTCCAGTCTGCTATGCAGACATAAGAATAGAAGATCTGTTCATCTGATTATTCTGAAATTCCAAGTAATTTTGGTAATCGTGGGAAAGCTCTAAGTAATCATTCACTTTTTGAACAATGAAATCCAGAGATTATTCATTTGCAATTGGAACGCCATAGGACTGGGATTTATTTTATCTACATTTAGGCACAGAAAACTTAGGCTCTTAGTCTAAATTAGGCTTCTAATTTCTTTCTGTAAGTGATGGAGAGAGACAACCAATTCCAGATCCATTCAATCCTAAAATAGACAATTAAGATAAATGAAGAACTGTCTGAGCAATCCTGTCTCACTTAGCTGACCTCATGACTGGCTTAGACAAGACCCCTAACATTTATATGGTTAATATGACATGATTGATTCTACCTCAAAATACACAGATCTCACTTTTCTTCCATGTTCTACCATGTGTTTGCAAGGGAGCATTAAGTGTCTAGATGAAAATAAATTGCTGGAGTTTTCATAAGGATAGTGCAATAGATGTGCTCATAAAACCATGCAGGAAAAGTGAAGAAGTCTTGGTCTGTTTGTCAGCAAGGGACATGGATATTCCACTACAATAGTTACTTGGTGTTAGGATTAAGACTGAATAATCATCTCTGCTGAACAGAATAAGTAATTAGTATTAATCATACAGTCAATGATCCTGAAGTAAGCCTATTGCAGGCTTTCAATGCTATAGAAGAACACATATGTAAAACTAAAATGTAAATCTATCAATGTATAATGAGTAAAAGGAAGATTGCTGCATATTCCTTCCAACATACATAAGTAACTGGCAGCCCATAACTAGATAATTAGGAATGATAAACCGTTTAACAAAAAAATCATATTTCAGAGGAGGAAAAAACGTGTCTAGCAGTGAATTTTGCAAAAATTTGCAATTGTTTTCCAAAGATACAGATCTAAAAGCATGCAGATTAAATCAGGCTACTCATGCCTAACCTCAGTCCCATGACCCTAAGCTGCTTCAGAGGGCACTGGGGTTGGCAGCTGTGGCTGTGCCACCACCGCCAGCAGCCCTTAGGAGGGGCCAATATAACTCTGGGGCAGGTTTCCAACATTCTGTCACGCTCATTAAGGTAACACATATATCTATTTTGACAAAATTACACCTGAGTACTGCAAAACTGAGTTCTACTGTGCCTGAGATCCATAGACTGCCAATAACCGAAGTGGCATTTGAGAAACTTTGTCTTTCACAGATTCATACAATCATAAAATGGTTTTACATTGAAAGGGATCTTAAAGATCATCTAATTCCAGCCCTTCAGCCTTGGGCAGGGATACTTTCCACTAGACCAGGTTGCTCAAAGCACCATTCAGCCTGACCTCAAACACTTCCATTAAATCTCCATTTATAAGTGTTATGTAGTGTCAGAATGCATCTGACCAAATCCAGATATTGCATTGAATGCATGATGTGGCCTAGACAGAGTTTATTTCAGTCTTTTGCAACGTATTACAAGTTTTGCTGTGATTCATTTAGCCAACAGTAGGTCTTGTTCTTCAAATCAAAATATCAGCCTAGAGATTTCCCAGCCAGAAATCTTTAAAGGAAAGAAATGATAGAAAATATATTATTTGCATTTACTAATACAAGAATAACATATTTTAAACTTGGGATTTTTGAAGACTACGGCACGAATGAGGAAATGCAAAATGAAAATCAGCTGTCCACAGCAGGTGTGGTAAAATATGTGATTTGATGCAAGAAATTACTTCTGTTTAGCACATATGAGCTCATAAGGAATAGCTTATGTAACAACAGAGTGGAAAAAAAAGCAAAATACCATGCTGAAACGTGCTCTCAAGGAACAGCACCTTATAAAGGCACAAGACAAGAGTCTAAGAACACAGAAACTCAGATTTTCTTAAATCATCACATCATAACTGATCAAATCCCACTTACGGCTTTGCTTATGTGTTGGCATGCAAATATTTGTAGACATGGATCTCCAAGCAGAGATACCCTTCCCCTCCTCCACTGAAGTCGTGAGTGGGATGACACTGTCCCCCTACCAGTGTGGCTGATAATGGGGTGGCAGCAAACCCCAGCTGACATGGAGAGGATGTAAAACCCACTTCTACATTATGCTGCGGTGCATACAGTGGGATTTATCTCACTTTGCTTTTGATGCCCTTAGAGAAGACACTTGCATTTGGGATAATCCCTTGAGCCTCCATCATTGGCACTGGAGAGAAACAGGCACTTTCAGAGCTTAACTACCTAATCCTTATATAGACATTTCTCACCTTGTGTTTACATAAATCTGTTCCCACTTTTATTTGGAATCTCTCTACCACATTTCTCAATCTAGAAGAGCAGATGCATCTCTTGCAAGGCAGCAGACACAAATAGATGTGGACTGCTGAAAGCTTGCTACTGTCTTACATTTAATTATTTTTTCCTCAGGGAAAAACTAAAGAAAAAGAAAAAAAAAGAAAAAAAAGTACTGGTTTTGTTATCCTCAGAAACATCGTCAGTTATTTTGAAGCCCTTAATTCAGTAACCATTATCGCACATAAGACATTTTTATAGTGTTTGTGATAACCTCTTCAGCAAAAGTAACTGTCATTATCAAAAACATTTGCAAAGACTTGAAATGCAGTTTGACATTGATTTCCTGTCCTTTTATGGCTTGTTTCATTAGTTTTAGTTCTTTCATGCACTAAATCTGGTTTTGTGCCTTGAAGCAGTGATGTTATCTTGCCAATGGAAGTGTTTCTTACACCTTTTTCCTTCCCCCCTTTGCAAGTGTACAAGGAAAAGATACAAATAACTTAAAATGAAGATGTTTAGTCAACAGTAAGACCTGCTTCATGTAGTGGGTTTTCTTCTGATTTAGGTTAATTCTCCAACCTAAGAATTTCTGGAGGTTGCTTCTTATGGCTGTATAAACTTTTAAGCAGATGTATTTTCTGCTTGATTTCTTTGGTGGTTTTTATTTCTTCTTTTTCTGATGCTTCGGCATATGTGTCTAACTGATATTTTATGCTCTTCACACAAGCTTGCCAGTGTTGGGTGTACAGTCTTTGTTTCCAGGAGCAGGTAGCTCACTGCAGGGTCTTGAGGATCCCGAGTTTGCCTGACCTTGTAAGCCCTTATGCATCTCAGAGCCTGCTTATTTTATGTAAGAAAAAGAAAGTAATTGGTCCCTTTTGATATTTTCCCCACACTATGCAATATACATACCCATTTTTTTCTGTCTGTGAGAAGATTATTTACTGTTAATGACCTAGTCGTTCCCCTCTTCGTTATCCTTATGGCAACTGGAGGGTTTTGCTGAAATATGTGTGTAAAACCAGTTTAAAGAGAGAAGATAAGAGAAAAAAAATCTCACCCTGAACATTCAGCAGTCTTCTAAGAAAGAGCAGGGGAGGAATTGGTGAGAATGTGAGACCAGAGGCATTTTTCAACTGCAGATCCAGTGAAGCATAGGAAGACATGAGCTTGCTTTAAAGAAGCTGTTTCAGGTACCACAAGTACCCGGAGAAGACCATGGGCTAATTTTTCTCTATTGAGAAGCAAATTAAATTAGCCCATGTGTTTCTCTCTGTTGCCTTGGCTCAACTGTTTCCAGTACGTGACCTTGGGACAGGTATTGATGTGCAACACCGCAACACTGACCAAGCTTTCTGCCAAAGGAAAATCACATCTGCCCCAGCACAACCAGGAGCAAACCTCATGCTGTGTTCCATTTCCTTAGTGTGAATGTTCAACAGGAACGGTCAGATTGCAGAGATTGTAGTAGAAATGAAATTAATGAGTTAAAGAATTGTCTTACTCTTAGGATTCTCTAGAACTTAACCCTGCAGCGAGGTCCATGCCATGGTTCCCTCTTTACAGGATCCAAGAAGCTTTCATCAGGAAAAGCACAGGAGTATCGTGAATTTATACTGCAAGTATCCGTCTGCCGAACAGCTGTTTGAAGTTATAAAACCCGGGTGAAAACCAGGCAGTTTTTGTCAATCTTTAGTGTTGCGTTTCAGAAAATTAGTTAAAAGTGTCTTTGGGTAGCTTCATAACTAAACTCAATTGTTGATTTCTTTCTAGCTGCTGTAATTTATAAGCCTCCCCATTACCTCTGGCTCTTTAGTTATTAATTCTTGATTAACAAAAAAATGAGAAAAAAAGAGAAGTATTTCCTATTTTAAGGTTAACTCTAGTTTTTTGTGTCTAAAAAGTGCACAATGAAATACATTCAACATCTCTGATTAGCTGTTCTCTCTCAGAAAACAACCCCTACCTTGTTGATACACAGGCATAATAATGTACATCTTTCACACTTTGTTTTTCAAGGGAATAGTCAAACAATAAATGACTGTCCTAAAGGATTCATACATTTTAAGACTGAAAGAGGCCATTAAACCATGATATCTAAATGTCAGTTTCACCCAGTAAGCTTGCAGTAGACCCATTAATTGCATTTAACTAAGTCATTATACCAAGAAGGCCCTCATTTTTGACTCAAACCCAGCCAGACACAGACAATTTAGCAATTATCTCAATGGTGTTTTCTAGCGCTCTGTGGCAGCCTCTTGTAAATATTTACAACTAAATTTCAATTCTACCTGAAGCATCATCTTTGATCTATTGTTTCCTTTCATACCTCTTGAGTACACAACATTACAAATCAAGCAAAGGTTTAGTGTGAAAACTCTAAGTAATTCACCTGTCCCCAGTTTCACAGACACAGTAAGAACCCTACTATGGAAATCCTGACATTTTCATTTTTAATACTAAACATAATTACTAGTTGTTGGGAACTTTTTTCCCCCAGATTTGTTCAAAATTTCTCCTTTATAATTCTACTCTTGAGAAAACAAAATGTAATTATATCAGAGGATCCTATAGAAAAGCCACTCAGGGGAAAATTCTTACGGGATTCCTGAAGCATTACTAGCAGAAAAGTGGGCTGTCTCTTTTATCCCTCTTTACTCTATATTGCCCTACCATTCTCATTTAGGAGAAAAAATTACCCTTTGAAATAATGTCATTTACTTATGTGAAATCAGTACCCTATATTTGAATAATATTAGCATGTTTCCTCATTGATTAGTCACAGTATTCATGAATAGAGCTCAGTGTCTACTTTTGAGAACAATGATGCCCCGTGTTTCGCTTTCTATCAGCAATGGTACTTGCTAAAGAGCTGTTATCTAGAGACATGAGACAACATTGGTTTGTGTTATCTATATTTTGGAAGGATGGGCAATTAGACAATTAAGCAACTTGTCCACACTACAGTGGAGAAAATCGCTTTTTTTTTTGTAGTATTCTCCTGCCTCATTGCTGTAGCATTCTGAGTACTTCACAGTCTTTAGCTAAGATTGTGTATCTACCCAGTTCATGTGCTTGGTGAAGTTGTACAACTCTCCTCATTTTTACAGAGAAAAAAAACAGGGAGAGAGCAAAAGCAAGTGAGGGAAAGTCAGGACCAGTTGTCTGAACAAGAAGCTACTTTATGAGATGCAAATTTTTGGCATGTTTCTATAGTGACCTTAAGAAAACCCTGTTGCTGAGCTGCTCCAGGGTATTAGCTATTACTCTATGTAATATACCTCACAAGAGTAGAACAGATATCATTTTAATTTGCTTTGCATTACACCCACTGTTAAAAAATGGCACTACTGTAACAAATGCTCTTTAGTTTCTTCATTTGTAGCTAAATTCATAAATCTCAGTAACAATAAACGTATCTCAAGGTCAGAGTTACTACAATAACCCATTCATTTTGTTTTCCTTTCACTAAATCCATTATCTGAACAAATCATTAGGTGACCTTTTTAGTTACAGCAATTCAATAAAACTTACATTAGATGGAGTTTCAGGAACATTAGTCTAATGTGCTTTAAAAGATCACCTTCTCTGAGCAATATAATAAGTTTGTGTGAAAAGCATAAAGCATGTAATATGTAATAAAATCCAGCCTTTAATGAACCATCTAGAAAAACTGATTTGTGTTATAATTCAATGGAAACCCGCCCTTAATTAATGGATAAGAAACCAACAATAACCACTGGATGTTACTTTTGATTATAGATTCAGCTTGTTTTTCCTTTTAAAATGTATGCTCCTGATTTATACTGCTCAAGAAATTACAGTTTAAGTGACCTTGGATACAGGAGTAATATGCTATGAAAAGCCATACTTAGAGCTAATTAAAAAGGGTTCTCTGATTACTAGTTAGTTCTAATTACACTACAATACTGGCTTAATTTTCCAAAGTGGTAGTCAGTCAAGATTGCAAATTTAGTTAACTGTCTTAGATATTTGATGGATGCTGGCTTTCCTCACCAGATACAAGACTAAAAAATACCTTGAAGCCAAGCAGATAAACAATAAATAAAACAGAGTTCCAGCTATCAAACAGGAAATTTTTATCAGGGAAGATTGCACAAGCTCACTAAAATCCATGATTTCCATTAAGAATATAAGGCATTAATCTGATTCTCTTTGCAACTAAAGCAAGAATAATCACATATATAAAAAGAGCTGAAATTCTCTACATCTTGTGTTTCCAGAGTCCTGTCAAGAATAAAACTAGTTTCACTTTAATTTCTAATCAGTCGAGAGAGGTCTGTATGCAGAAACAGAAGCAATAACAACTTTCCACCAGTTCAGCATCAGCAATCAGTCATTTCTCCTGCAGATGTATGCATACAAGAACACAAACCAATTTGACTAAAGGTCAGGACACATCAAAATATCAAACTAAATAAGTTCCTCTTGCTACTAGGGTTTATTGAGCAGACCTACATTCATTCAGTCTGTAGGTGTTTCGTTTAGTTCCACATTTTTCCAAATACTCTTGTGTCTGTCACCCACTGAACCAACTGGACACCTATAACCTTTTCAGGATCTTCTCCTAATTGCTTATCCACAGAAGAAACATAGTAATTCTTTCCTTTTCCCAATTGGTACCTCTAGTAGTGATTTGAGACAGATGCAAAGAAAATATCCACAAAATTATAAGATATGTTACAGAATTGTTTTATAATTTACAGATTGAATGTCGCATCCCTGAAGTGTTCAAGACCAGATTGGATGGGGCTCTGAGCAACTTGGTCTAGTGGAAGGTGTCCCTGCTCATGGCTGGGGGTTTGGTACTAGATGATCTTTAATGTCTTTTCCAACCCAAATAATTCTAGGACTCTTCAATTCTATGAAATAATAAGAGTTTTTAATTGCAGTATTACAAGTCATTAATGGATAGATAGATGACATGTCAAGAAACAATCCAAATATGACAACTAAATGATTATTTTATTTTTCAAGTTGCACCCTTAATTATTAGGTTTATTTAATCACACAAAAAAAATGAGGAATACCATGAGGTCATATTTCTTTCAAAAACAGATACATATTTTTTTGTTTATGTGGTAGAGCCAGCGGCATAATTTATGTGTCGTCTCCCACAGGCCACTTTCAAATAACCAGACAGTGCATTTAGACAGCAATCTCTTTGATTACCCTAACAATAACTTCACAACACTTCTCTGTGATATTTTTGTGTGATGTATTTATTTGAAATCTTAAGAATGAGAAGAGTGTGAGTTCTTATGCTAGGGCTTGATAAGCAAAATCAAAGAATCACCCAGTTAATTTTCCTCTCTCTTACAGTAGTCAGTAGCTATTAATTAAAATAAATTAAATAAAAATTTTTAAAAGTAGAAGGAATGTTCTGTTTTCAATAAGAGATTTAGTTCATCGGTTTTTACCCCCTAAGAAAACTTTGATGTGTTGTTTCTCAGATGCCCTCTCATGTAATTTTTTTCCTTTTAGATATCATGCTTTTCTTGTAGGTTTATTTATTATAGTAATGCAAATTATTGAGATATGTTAATAGTCTGTTAGTTTTATGTTGCTGTTCTGTGGAATTTAAGAGAAAAAAAAGTTGATTACTAAAAAACTGCTTAAAATATACTACATTTTTTGTTGATAAAGATCATCCAGTGATCTATGCTTATTTTTTTAAGTGAAGAATTACCAATCCACACATATTATCCAAAAAACATTCACTTTATCAGCAGCCTTGCAAAATTTTCTCAGATCATAGAAAACCCAGCCTAGGATTAATTTGCAATGTCACATTATCTAAATTACCTCTGCTTTTCAGAGTCTAAAATATTACTATAATTTCATATTTACCCTTTTAACTCATAAGAGAATTAATACATCATAGTCAAAAAATATATGGGTTCTTTTTTTTCCTCCCTGTTGCTAATAATACCAGTTTCAATTAGAAAAATTGTGGTTTCCTTTAACTCTTTTTTAAGTCAACCATTTTTTCTTTGTTAGATAAATTCTTTGAGATTATTAATTTGTGCAGGAAACAACAATGAAAAGCCACACCATTTTAATTATATTTCTTCTCCTTAGGCAAGTAGGCAGTTAATCATTTGAATTACTGTTACAAAGAAGTCTTATGTTACAGGAATGCCAGCATTGACAATGGCTTCAGTGAGAGCAATATTAAGTTCATAATTGGCTCTTTAATTGCAAAATTTACTCAAAAGGTGTGTGAGATTTTTAAATTTCACTTAAGACTCTAAGAATGTTTAATAGGTCTTGAGTATTATATAGGTTTAGAGATGGTCTTGGGTCTCGTGCATTATATAGGTTTTGATGTGTTCTTCCAAATTTCCCCCACATAAATTGCATTTGACAGCATTCTAAAAATATTTTTATGCTTCTTTTTGTGGAACAGATTTTCTCCTGCTGCATTTCTGAAACTCTGGGAAGCACACTGTGCTCATAATCATTGCAATATGTTACAGACTGGTGGTCATTACTGGTTAATGGCACAAACTTTTTTTTCACTGAGACAGACTGCAACATGACATGTGCTTTTGTACTTCGATATCTGGGAATTTCTGAGGTGGTTGACAAACAACAATAATTCAGTGCTAATTTTGCGTTCTTTATATTCATCCATAATTCTTTTTTTAAATTTTATTTTCTTCCTGGTATCTTTCCCCATATTTTCTCAGCAAACTGATCCTGTTACTCTAAGAAAGTTTTTTTAAAAAATATATTTACTGGTATTATTAAATAATTATTGAGATAACTGCAGTGGTACTTGTGCATTTATGCTTTGCACTAACTTTTCCACAAGACTGAGCTGCCATTTGACTTAGAAACCAGAAACCCTTTTGGGCATAAGTCAACCATTTGGTGTTTCTTCATTGAGTTCCCTGTAGAAGCTGGTTGGAAATTCTTTACTTCTCTCTCTTTCTTTAAAAAATTCTGATAGCTAAAACTAATATTTTGCAAATGTATATTTTAAATGTTTCGATTAATCTTTTTTAAATCAGAGCTTTTCTCTTGGTACACTGGAGTTCCTATTAAAAAGGAAAGTCAAAGATTAATAATGTAGTTTCCCAAAAACTTAGTAATTTTTCACCAATAAGAAATAGACTTCTAAAACTGTTATATTCCCAGATATAAATTTGATGCACTGGATTTCTGTTATCCAGGAAAATGTTGTAGATAAAAGGTTACTGGGAAGAAATTCTTCTTTTTGGTTTTTCCAGAAATAATAGTAATGGAGAAGGTCTTAAATAATTCACGCTGGAAAATCAGAAAAATTACAAAATTTCAAAGACAAGGTAAAAAAAATCATATTACCACTTACAGTTCAATTGCAACAACACCGTAGCTTGACTGAAATTAATACAGTATGAATCATCAATAACAACTATCAATTTAACGTCTAATTTTAAAAGGTGTATCTTTTAAATATATGCTTTAGGGAAAAATCCAGATATTTATTTTCAGCTGCAACCAAAGTCCCCAGGAAGAACCACAATGTTTATTCAACATGAACACAACCTACTGAAAATTTCTAAAACACTTCTCCTCAGATCTATTTTTGTCATTAGAGTAATTTAGACATACACATATTTTTGAGAATACATTGATAATGTAAATGCTACAAATAATTGTATATATGTAACAGAGGTGTCAAGGAAAAAGCAATGCTACAATTCTCAAAGACTTTGCAATTGCTGATCCAAAATGCAACGTCCTTGGCAACTTAAAGGATTAAGCTGTGTTTACTAATTTTCTAGCTGGGAGGTTAAATAGGAAAGAATCAACTCCAAAACATATGTGAGCAGTCTGGCTTGTCCACTTTTGTAAGTCCCCAAACAGCTGGTGTGGAGAAAAACCTACTGTTGTGTTGCTGAGCCACTGTTGGGGATGAAGAGAAACAAACTCAGTAATAGTTTTCAGAGATCTCTTATGTAACTCTATGAAATAAAGCTCTTCAGGAAAAATCTCGTTCCTTTTGCTGGAATGAGGAAAGATTCAGG
Source organism: Atrichornis clamosus (assembly GCA_013400975.1). Taxonomy (NCBI): domain Eukaryota; kingdom Metazoa; phylum Chordata; class Aves; order Passeriformes; family Menuridae; genus Atrichornis; species Atrichornis clamosus. The sequence goes on from WBMZ01008319.1 coordinate 261,083, forward strand.
GTTTTAACAGATGCCATAGTGACTGACTGTATAGGCTGATTGAAACAAATTTCTGAAGCCCATGTTAATAAGTGAATGGGCTTTAGAGGGGCTGAGAACAACCTCTTACAAGGACATCAGAGAAAGAGAAAAGCCTGGTATACTTGGCAGCGTTAAAAAGAAGCGTGAAGATGTGTTTGTGATGGATATGTAAGGAGAATACATGCAATTTACAACTTTGAAGGCAAACAAGGGGAGCTGGGATTTGTTATATATATCAATTTTTTATTTAGGGACAAGCACATGGAAGAAACAGGAGGCACCACAGTATGGTGACAGTCTTTTTACTGAGCTGGTCAGGGTCAAGCCAGTAACAAAGAGCAGTACCTCTTTGTCTAGCAGCATGGGGGGGTTACTTTAGGAAAAAAGAGATCTTATCAAATTTATGAGAAGACATCCACCAAAGATCACTGCAGGCAAGGCCAGGCCCAGAATGTTTTGAGCCATCTGTGCTGCATTACACAGTCATAATGAAGACAAATACAGACATGTTTTATGCACTGAGACAAATTGCATATCTGAATTACTGGTGAAAAAATGGTGGTTGGGAGGTTTTTTTGGATTCAGAGTTTTTGGGTATTTTATTGTTAGGTAGGTTCCTTCTTTCTAAAAACAAACAAGCAACCCCAAAAAATCATCTGCAACGTAGCAATTTCACTTCTGTGACCTCCATTCCAGGCCCTCTGGATAAAGTTATACCGCCAACATCAAAAGTGTCACTCCTGCAATTTATTTCCCAGCTAAACTCTCAATGAATTCAGTAGCATGCAGCAATGAAAACACTTTTTTATGTAGCATCCCATTAGACTTGCCAAATGTTACGTTCTTCCTTCTTGTTTCCCTGCTGTCTTTCTCTCCAGGTGCTGCTCTTTACCTTCTTGTCACACAGTTTTTTGTCCATGCATGATTTGATTACGATAATTCTTATGATTCTGTTCATCATTTGTACCATTTTAAAACAATAGCTATTGACAATTACTTGTTGTCCAGAGATATTGTGAACTGGTGGCTCTATCCTCCCTGGAATTTTTCAAGGCCAGACTGGATGGGACTTTGAACACCCTGGTCTAGAGGAAGGTGACAGGGGTTTAGGAACTAGATGACCTTTCAGGTCCTTTTCAACCCAAACCATTTTATGATTCTATGAATTAGTCCAAGATCCCTGTAATGACCTTGTAGTAAGTATGTATGTCTGGAGACTTCTGATTTAAACCTTCCCTTTCTTGTGACATTTTCAGAAAACATAATTAAACAAGAAATATCAGAGACAAGAAGTTTAGAGAATACTTCTCCCACTTAAAATATGCTTCACAGCTTTGCTGTTCAGTTTTCCTTATTAGAGAATTATCTCTTATTTTCACTTGCTCAAATGCAAATACCAAGGTTTCTAAGACGTCAGGACAGGACTGGCTATTTTATTACTGACAACATATAAGTGCTTATTTCTTAGCTTATAGCAATATTTCTACCCATAAATATAATACTGGTAGCAAAAGCAACCACAAAACCTTTAATTCACTACGCTAAGAATGCTGCATGAACAAGATGTATCTGAATTTGGTAGGATAAGCTATTCACTTAGACTGGCAGGAAACTGTCATGTCAATTATCCCAACATTTGCTCCAAGTTGAGCTAATTTCAACCTTAGATGTAGTTGCTCTGGGCCTTTTCCTCTTCACTTCTGAATTATTTCCACAGCTGGAGATGAACAGTCTCTGTGGGCAATTCTTCCTTCCTTTTTCCCTCACTGTGATATGTGCACGTTGCTTCTTATCCTTTCACTGAGTCTCCCTCAGCCTGCCTCTGTTTTCTCTCTGACTCTTCACTAGGTATTTGAAGACAGGGATAAAACTTTCCCTTTACTCCTTGTTTCTCAGACTGAACAAACATGGTTCTGCCAGCCACTCCTTGTACATTATGTGGGCCAGCCGTCCAGCCAGCTGGACTCACACCAATTTGTAACTCTGTCTCTTATGCTAGGAATCCCCAACAAGGACAGTGCTCCAGATGCAGCCTCACAAGTATCAGAGTAAAATAATAATTTCCTGCAACAAGGCGGCTATACTTCCATGAAAAACTCGCTATGGTGTTAGCTTTCAACACCAAGGGCCCAAAGTGACTTGTATTCAATTTGTTGCCCACCAGAGTTACCAGCACATTTTAACAGAGATGATTTTTACCAGTTGTTTCCCAGTCTCTATTGTTTTATGGGGTTAACTCCATCCCAGTTTCAGAATTTCATATTCAGTTTTGTTAAACTTCACAAAGTTTCTGTCAGCCCATTCCTGAAACTTGTCAAGATCCTATTCCCCTCCAATTTGATGTCCGTGAGTTCTCGAAGACTGGTTTCTGTCCCTTGGTCTAGGTCACCAAAGGTCAGTGACAGACCAGAATCAGCCTCTGAAAACTGCCACTTGTAGTGGACACCAGAAGACTTTGAATCTCTAACTACTACCCTCTAACCAATCTGCTCTTAATCACTTGCCAATTTGCTCATCAGCAAAAGGCTCTGGATTGCTACAATTGCTTTTTTGATTGCTGCTATGTTGACCTTTCTTGCTTTATATCTGGATTGCTCTTTACCTGGGTCATAATTCTGGTCTTTAACTCAAGTCTTAAATTCCTGACAAAAATTTAAACATTTGTGTCCATATGAAAGGTAGAAAAGAGATAAAGTTCCATTTAGGTAATTGGATCCTGAAAATAAATCGGTGAAGAAATATTACTTTGCATTTTCCTCTTTCAAACTTGCTAATGCTAATGTATTATCCCCAAGAAATTCCACTATGTTCTTTGCAGATCTAGCAGTGACTTGTTTACCTGTTTCATACTGATTACTTGCTGGTTTTTTTTATCAGATTATCATTCTAGAACAGAGCACACACACTGCTTGCTTTAAGCAAGGATAACCATAGTACAATACACTCTCTATTTGATCCAGTCTTGCAACAATCAACACAATCGGCCCCTCTATTGAGTACCCGGTGTAGCAACATTTTGTGGCAGCACATCTGCCCCCAAAGGCAAGGGAAAGACAGGTCTGAGACCGAGGAATGGTGTAAGTCTGCAAAGAAAAAATATGAGACTGGATAAACAAGGTCTTGCTACACCATCAAACATTTTCAGAAAGCTTTACACAAATAGCCAGGTATTCATAATTTAATTCAAAAGATGCTGCATTACGGAAATAACTTCTCCAGATAGGCAAAGCCATTCTTTTTCCTTATGTCCTCCATCCAAAGAGATTCAAGGCCCATTTCTTGAATTGCAACATGAAGGCCGTTAAATTGTCAGGCAAAGCTAACAGCCTATACACCTACAGTTTCATTTCCATCCAGGAATGGATATTACATGAGGTAAAGAAATTCCTTTGAATGCTCTTATAGATGTCCATGCAAAACTTCAATGTCCACAAAGGGATTTATAAAGCTGCTGAATGAAAAAAAAAAAAAACCCAGAAAATAAAACCTGAAAAAGTCTGCCTTTTGTAAGTCTGTCTCTTATTTGCACTCCCCCATCCTTTCTCTGTGAAGATCATCCACACTAACACACCCTGTTCAGTATCCCATATGTTTAAATCAGGAGATGGAGAGTCTGATTTGCACATTAAATCAAAAGAGTATTTTCAGCCTAAAATGGGGCTGTTGTCTGCTACATAAGCTCTAACAAGGCTCAATAGCTAAAAGATACAATTTTTCTAGCAGCAAAAAATTATGTTACCAGGAAAAGGCCATGGCTTTACTTGCAATTATTAAATTCAGGAAATTTAATAATTTCAATAATAATGTTCCTGAAAAGAATATAGAAATTATAGAAACTGAATTTAAAAATACAGTCTGTGTAAATGAAAACTATATGATTTCTTGGCCAATGATCATACCTGATCTTGAATATATGAGTCATAAGGGTCTCGTGCAGTTGTTGCACATCATCTCTGTTTGTTCCAATTTTCCACATAATTTCAGCAAAAATTTAACCCATAGTGGACATATGTGGTTTTGCCTGCCCCTAATTGTTGCATTCCACGTGGTTTGACTTGGATTAAGTTGAACATGGATTATATCTGAATTTAAAAACTCATAAATATCTGATCTTTAGATGTGCATTTAGGCAAGGGACTATCTTCAAACCTCTGTAAGGGTCTGGAATTAGTCTGGAGATAATATTAGAAAATTCAGAGATAGTCGAAACCAGTCAGGCTCCTGTCTGAAGTAGTGATATTGAAAGTGACAGGATGAAATTTCAGATTGAGCCATTAACCCCTCTTAGACAAGGGAAAATCATTAAGAGATGAAAAACAAAAGAAACCTCAAATGGAATACATAGATGTCTCTTATTTTATTTAAAAATATTTTTTTAAGGAAAGAAAAAAAAAAAAGACCAGGCATGTATTGCTACACTGGTAATACTTTTTCCCCTGATCTAAGATATGAAATAAAAAAGCTCTCTGCAGTCTGATATTTGATCAACCAAAGGTGGTGGTGCTATGCTGACATTTGCATTTGATGATCTTGAAGTTCTTTTCCAACCTTAATGATTCTATAAGTCTACTAAACATACTAGAAGATATTGGTGAGGGTTTTAAAATTTTATTATTATTTCCTCCTTCTATATTTTCAGGCAATAATTACCACTGAGGGTTTCTCTAAGGCGTAATCACATAACCATTTTGTACATCAGACAAGATGCCACCAAGTCACAGTGTTCACCAGCATCAGTCAGACATAGATTTCTGCTGCTGCAGCCAAACTGCAAGCATGGGTTCATTCAAGTACTATTCAATCTGCCCTGGTCCAAACAGAGTTATTACCAACTACCTTCAACAGTGGTGGAAACTATAAAGTATTTGTGTTTTCCAGCATTGCACTTTGGCTGGAAAGACTGTAAAGTATTTATCTCCTTCAGCGAAAGAAACATCATCTTGTTTAGCCTGTTGAATGTAGAAAGCTTTTGTGTGACTTGATAGACAATAACTTGCATTGATTTAAGGAGTGAAAGCTAGCAATTAACACTACCAAACATTAGCACAGGGGTGATGAATAATCTGACTGCAGTTCTAAGGGGAATTTCTCCACTTGGAAAAAAAAATTCACACCAGAATTTGGCAGGACATTAGAGTTAATCACCACTATTCTTCATACAATCTTTAATGATCACAAACAGTCAGGACCTCCAATTTACATCTCATTTACAAGATGGCATCTTTTAGCAGCATGAAACTTCCTAACATTCTCTCAACTCTTAAATGATTAAAGATTTATTCTTGCAGTACCTAGATTTTCTCATTCTAACCTTACATCTGCTGCAATTACAACAGGAAGACGCCTAGCCTGTACTTACAGAAAAACAAGGATGTGTTTACACTTCATGAGCTTTTTTCCTTCAAGAGGATAAAATTGATCCTTATGAGAGAAAACAGCACCCTCTCTTTTCCTTCTAGCAAAATATGACAAAAACCACTGTGCTAGTCTCTGTCAATGAAGCACTCTCCAAAGAAGCAGATGAACAGAGCAGATGTACACAGCTTGTCTGATACCTTGCTGCTTCAATAATTTTCATTGCAGTAAATGTTGCTTAATGCTGGTATAATTTGTTGCTCAAAGGAAGCAATTTTTGTTTCCCTTAATGCCATTAGGATGATGCCCGCTCTTTTTCTGAAAGACTCAGGACCTCTCCTACCCACAAAGCATCTTGGAGGTGAATCTGACTTTACAACCCTGAAAGAAAGCAGAATGCCAGGGACATCAGAGCACAGGGTCACTGTGAAAAGCCTTGAAGGCCTGGATAGCTGTAAGCCAGCACAGTTTGTGCTGTTCATCAGCAGACATCAGCAACTGGCAACTGCTGGGGTAGCAGTCCTATATTTACTTGGCATGTGGTTCCTTTACAGTGACAGCTCAATTTGATTAATGCTCACAAGTGGTTGAAATGCTATTTGAAAAAAATATACTTTGCACTGAAAGTAATTTTATGTAGGAAACACACATACTTCAGAAATGTTCTTGGAAGGCTATTTTTCTTGGGCCAGAATATACAAATAAAAGTAAAAATATACATATTAATGTGTGTATTTATATCCTCATCACCTACAATTTAAGCTCTTTTCAGAAGTTCAAAGACCATCTTGACACTACTGAAATCTTCCATTTCAATTCACGGCGTGAGGATTTTTAAGATTCTAGTCTGAGCAGTTGAGTGATCTCAGGACAAAGTAGGATTACTTTTCTGGTTTGGACAACTCACCTGTTAGGCTCAGCACTTCATCAGTCCATAACATCCCTTAGAGTTTGCCTGTCACAGCACAGAACCAGTGTTTGATGCAGACAGTTAGTGAAATTAACCCCCAAAATGAATCAATTACTCAATATCCTCAATGGACTTTTTTCCTAATACTTTTGGCAGATTGATGCATCCCTTAAATCCTCTATCTCTCTTAGTTAGAAAACCCTTTTTTCAGTAAGATTATCACATCAAAACTAAATCTATATCTTATACATATTTACTAAATATACAAATACATTAAATTTTCTAATATAAATATTTACTAAATATAAACCTCTGTCTTATACCTAGCCATAGCTCAGTACAATGACCTTTCCCTCTCTTCTGTGCTCCTGCAATGTACCATTGCAGAAGAGGTATAGGTGAGCATGAGCGACTAAACATACTCATTTAGCAAGGGCATCAAAGGGGTAAAACTTTCTTTGCCACACAGGAGTGCAGCAACTCTCCCTTGACACATTATTTGCACTAATTAGACCCTCATCTGTAGTGGATTGACCCTGGCTGGACACAAGGCACCCACCAAAGCCTTGGTCTATCGCTTCCCTCTGCAGCTGGACCAGGCAGGGAGAGACAATATAATGAAGGATTCATGGGTTAAGACAAGGACCATGAGAGATCGCTCATCAAATACAACCATGGGCAAAATAGGCTTGAATTAGAGATATTAACTGAATTTATTACTAACAAAATCAGTGATGGATAATGACAAGTAAAATAAATCTTAAAAATGTCTTGTCCCCATCCCTCCCTCCTTCCCAGCTCTACTTTCAACAGCACAGGGAGACAGGGAATGGGGGTTATGGTCAGTTCATCACATGTTATTTCTCCAGCTGCTCAGGGAGAGGAGTCCATCCCCTGCTCCACCATGGGGTCCTTCCCACAGGAGAGAGTTCTCCACGAACTTCTCCAACGTGAGTCCATCCACAGGCAACAATCCTCCCCAGACTGCTGCAGCATGGATCACTCTTCCACAGGGTGCAGTCCTCCAAGGACAGGCTGCTCCAGCCTGGGAACAGGACTCCTCTCTCCACAGGCCTCTCACAGGGTCACAGCTTCCTTTCAGGCATCCACCTGCTCCAGCCTGGCTCTCCTCCATAGGCTACAGGTGGATCTCTGCATCCCCATGGTCCTTCATGAGCTGCAGGGGTACAGCTGCCTCACCATGGCCTTCACCATGGGCTGCAGAGGAATCTCGGCTCCAGTGCCTGAAGCACCTCCTGCCTTTCCTTTTGCACTGACCTTGGTGTCTGCAGAGCTGTTCCTTTCACACATTCTCACTCCTCTCTTCTCTGTCCACAATTACAACTGCACAATAACTTTTTCTCTTTTTAAGTATGTTATCACAGAAGTTCTAACACCATTTCTTTTTGGCTCAGCCTTTACCGGCAAAACATCTGTCTTTGGAGCTGCCAGGGATTGGTTTTGCCGGACATGGAGGAAGCTTCTGCCAGCTTCTCAGAGAAGCCACCCCTGCCACACCTGTAGCCACCTTGCTACCAAAGCTTGGCCATGCAAACCCAGTGCATCATCTATAAGGCAAAAGGGAAATCTGAGGTTATAAGAAGAGCAATTTTCACATAAGAAAAGATAAAAGCATAAAAGGCAGGTGCTGAGAAGGAAGATTGTCTGAGACAACCTCTGGGAGTAACACTAAGAAGCATGGTGTGATTCCTTTGAATGGGCAAATTTCTTCCTGTTTTTTAAGCTCAGAAAGTTATTAAATGCTTTAGTGGCAGAAAGATCCAGCAGCAGCTGTTAAACATGATGATCTGGTGTCAGTTTCTAAAAAGTGCTGTTTACTGCCAAAGGTACAGTGTGAGGATGAGAGAGACCTTTGTGCGATTTAGTGCATGACTGTGTAGGGATTTGCATGTTCTCATTAAAAAGGAAAATTCACCCCAAAATAGGAGGTGAATGCATTGACACTTTCTTTGGTCTTCACTGAAAAGTTGACCTGCAAAGCACCAATTTTGTTAAGGTGCTGTCCTGTCAAGGAGTATTCCTGAGCAATGTAAAAGTCCCACAACTACTCATTCACAGCCAGGGCCTTTATACACTATCAGAATGCAGAACAAATGAAATCTAATAAATTATATAATACTGAAATAAAATATTGCTGCCACATGAATGAACACAGTCAGACACACAAGCTCAAATAGTGCTGTTTGGGTCATTTGAGATCTCTCAAATGAATTATTTTCCATTCTGTTAACCAGTGTTTACTTTAGTGCTCTCGTGTGCACCAGATTAATGACATGAGAATGATAAATATGAATGTTGTTTTAAAGATTTATCTCTTCAACATAGAAGAGCCATGAACTTCAAAGTTAATACAAGCTTGTTAATCTGTCACATGCGGACTTGCACTTTGCCCATTTGCAAAAGAAGAGCACTGTCTCATATTAAGATATGGGATTTATCTGGCTTTCTTAAAGTGTTGGGAGAATATTTCCATTAGATAAATAGTATTTTCTATTCAAATAATGGTAATTCCTTGGTTCATTGCCCAGAGAAGGTATCCCCTGTAGCTCCCTGATATGCTTAACAGGTACACTTTTAAGCACACTACCCTCTTTCATCATGAACTAACCTTCAGTAAATCAGAAAAATTTACAATGCAAGTTCTGCTCTCAGGAATCTGCTGCCATAACAGAAAGTTCCAATGTGATGAGGCAAAATTCTGTTAACTGCAGTGTAACAATATGAATTGCCAAATTTGAAATGAATGAGCCTTGTAATGCCTCAGGCATAACATTTTAGTGGCTGAAGAATTTGACCCTACATGCATTTTGAGTTCCTATAATCCTATATTTATCCTGATAACAGAGAAACTCTGCTCAATAGCAATATTTACACAGAGGAAATTAGTAAAATACACTGCACATATACAGAAAAGAAAGTCAGCTTCATAACTTGAGCTCTGTATTACTTATTTGTAACATGTAATCAGCCTTTTAGGTGATCCATTTATTCTATATTTTCCTGCTAAGATCCTCAACAGCTTTCATATTTAAATATCTCAGCCCTTTGATAAAAGAGAAGGACTTCATGAGGTGGGGTTTTCTTTCAGACAGGCTAATTCCCAAGAGGAACAGGTACACTGAAGACATTGGAGTCATACCTGGCATAAATGAAAGCATCATAAGGTGACTAAATTCCATGAAGAATGAAAATTTTTTTGTCTAAGGAACAACTAGGATATTTGCATCAGATCTGCAACCTATACAAAGCTCAACTCTTGTCTATTCTCCCATGAAATTACTTTAGCCCAGAGCTTCTCTAGGCAATAACATTCCATCGATGTGAAGTTTGGATTTAAGGACAAAAAAGAATTGTACCACCTTAAAAGATGTCCATGGCACAGTTAAAATTATTATTTTTGCCTTCAGAGCAAGCTTGGAGTAACAGAAACTCTTTTATACCGATAGGTGATGTTTGGATTTGGAATGTAATACCCAAATTCCACCTTAATTCAAGGAAGTGTCTGAAGTACCCAAAGAAACCCTGGTGCTGTACCATGCTACAGTTAGAGCAGAAAATCATTCACATTCAAAGGAGGATTTCAGCCCATCTATTCTTTCTGCTAATTTCAAAGGGAGTCTAGAGTGACTGCATGCAACAGGAGGTATCTCAGTTTTTGTAGCTGCTTGTGTTTTCATCTTCAGGAAAAGCTCTTGGCTCTTAGTATTGAAGTTAGGCAGATGTGAACTTCAAAGGTCTCAAACTGAGTTTATCTAACAATGGCAACATCGAGAACTGGTGAGAAGATTTCCTTAGATTAAGTTTAGGTAAATAGGCAAGAGGGGAGAAAGAGCAACTGCCCTTCAAGCTATATAATCTTTCTCTTTTCCATTCTTAACAAAAATATTCTTTATCATGTGGGTTTGAAAGAGCTGAAGCAAAGCATATGGCAAGCATAAATCCATTTAGATTTATTTTAGCTCTCAGCAGTAGGCTAAAAACACTCTTATTTACCTAATGGTATGTTAATAGGGAGACCTCAATGTAATTATATATTTCTCCAGATAAAATTAATCCTCTTTATTCTTCTTTTTCCTAAACAGAACTGGGCTGAGTAGACTATGGCAATACTAATAACAAGGGCACTCTGCACTGAAGGACATGCCTGATGATGCAATAGACATTTACTTCCAGTTTCATTGCGCTTCGTCACTGAGAGTTGGGCGATATCACAGATGTAAAAAATTGCGACAATATCAGATACTGTGCAATTAGTGCACAAGACAAGAATTCCAGCATCATTTCCACACAGAACAAAGCACCAGAACTAATAAAACAAAAAATATAGCAGCTATAGGTAAAAAGTAACAATGACATAATAGGAATAATCCCCATACGTCAGCTCTGAGAATGGAAATTCAGTATAGAGGCTGTTACTGCATGGATTAAATGAGGAATGAGAAGAAAAGGCTGCTAAAATAGCATCCAAATAAACAAATAAATAAAGGAATCCTACCAAAGACATAGCAGCAGAAACATTTATCTTGAAAGAATGTACATAGAGATATAGCAGTAGAAAGTATGACCACTGGGCTCTGATCCAAGGTCATTTTATTGTTATGGCTGAGCCTCCTGTTTTTATTCATGAAGAAAAGTGATAGCTACCCTTTCAGTTAAATATTCTTGGTGGGTTTTGCTTGATGATTTACCTGCACAGATGGATCTCAGAACTGTATAAACTGCTTCTGTGCTGAGCAATACACCAGGAAGACAGCTTAGCCTGAAGTCTTTTTTCAGTACTGAAGCCTTAATTGTGCCTCATTTATAGTTGTTTTGCCCCCACATACTGCTAATAGTGTAATAAATACAGCCTGATTCATAACTGCTATTTCACAGAACCATTATGAATCAACTCAATGAAGATGGTTCTCCTCCTCTTCTCCACTCTTGTGACACCTCACCTGTAGTCCTGCATCCAACTCTGGGGCCCCAATTTAAGAAGGACATGGATCTGTTGGAGCAAGTTCAGAGTAGGGCATAAAGATGATCAAAGGGCTGGGGCACGTCTGCTATGGGGACAGGCTGAGAGAGCTGGGATTTTTTAGCCTCGAGAAGAGAAGGGTTCAGGGAAACTTTAGAGCACCTTCCAGTATCTAAGGGGGCTACAAGAGAGCTGAGAGGGACTCTTGACAAGGATGTGTAGTTGACAGAACAAGGGGGAATGGCTGTAAACTTAGAGAGCAGGTTTAGACTAGAAAGAAGAAAGAAATTATTTGCTATGAGGGTGGGGAGGCATTGGAATAGGTTGCCCAGAGAAGCTGTGGCTGCCCCATCCCTGGCAGTGTTCAAGGCCAGGCTGGATGGAGCTTAGAGCAGTCTGGTCTGATTGGAGGTGTCCCTGCCAATGGCAGGAGACTTAGTATAAAACAATCTTCCAAACCATTCTGTAATTCTAAGACAGTATAATTATTTGAAAAACATATAATTTTTTAAAAATTGGACTTTTAACCAGTCCTAACAAATTCCAAATGACATGTGTTTGAACTGAGTGACCTAATTTTTTGTCTGTTCACTAAATCACTTATATTTTCAATGCCTGAAAAGATTCCTCAAAGCTGCTTGTAGCCAGGTCCCAACACTAACTGTGCAATTTCAGTTATTAAACTAGAATAAATGTTTGGGATACAAATGAATAAATTACAGTGGAAGGCCCAGACCATTTGAATTTATGGAAATTCTTGATGCACATAGAGAGTGTTTGATCAGGCCTCAGAACAATTAACATCACAACTCCCAAATTAGCATAGAAACTTTTCAGAAGGAGATGTAGAGCAGGCAATATTTTTGTGAACATCTTTGATCACGTGTTGATTCCTCTTAGCTCTACTATTTTTTATACATAATCTTCCTTAAGTCACATAATAGGAAACTAATTAACTTGGTGTATTTTCACCTTAAATTCCCTTTTTCCTCAAAAATCCTGCACTGCACACAAAGGACATCATAGATAGCCTACTAGCCATCCCAGTGTCAGCAGCAAGGAGAGGTGTATGACATCCATGTGCTCCTGACCAGGGCACATCTCTGACCCAGGTGCCTTTTACCACTGTTTTCAGTGCGGATAATTGCTGTTCATCTGGTGATTGTTGTAAGAGTGCTCTTCTATATTGACAGAGAGACTAAGCTCACAAGCACTGACCTTAGATGCTGTGCCTGCTTATTAGAAATTTTATTCAAGCTCCATAATTTATAGAGGTTACATTTACTAGGAATTCCAGTCCCCACTCACCCTTTGCCTATCTTCTGTACCTCCTGTGAGAGTTCAATCAGACTAAAGGCCTGGACAAAAGGACAGCCGTGAGCAAATTCAAAGAGCTTGAGCACACACTGATTTTTCTTACTGAAACAATGTCATGGTTTTAGATGCAGCAGTGTTACATGGTAAAAACTATTGTATTTCACTCATATTTGCTAAATTTTTACAACTGTGAGGCAAGTTGTTAACCCTCCATCATCCTTCATCTTAAGCCAAGACAGACATCAACTTGAAGACTAACACAGTTTAATATTGGTCATTTGTAAACATATGAATATTTACAGGTATTTCATTATCAGCTTCTGCAATTTGGGAAAAATATATACAGAATTCCATGGTGACTTTTCTCCTAGGATAGGATTAGATTTCATGAATGTTACACAAGTATGATTTTACCTGACAAGATAGCTAGATGGTGCTAAAACATACTTGTTGCAAAACAGTTTTACTGCTGGTTACGTTTTGGAGTACGATGTTTTATCTCTATGATTTCCTATGGCTACAAAATTTATGTACACTTTCCTCCAGCAACTTCCTGAAAAATTTCTGGTGAGTCTGGAATGCATTTTTATTTTTACACTAAAAATGAGATATTTGAGATAGGCAAATCTAGGGACTATCAATCAAAAGATTTCTTGAGTCACAGATGAGTATGTTAGCCACAAAACTATCTATCCTTCATAAAATTTGCCCACCACTGAAACACAGATGATTCTGGCACAAAATCCATCAGTTTAACGATGAACCATGCTAAAGAGAAATGTACATCTGAATAAAATGGAAATTCGGGAACTACATTGATAGCATGCAATAAAAATCTATGCATTTGAAATATATATTAGGTAATTTATGAGAATTTTGTGAAGAATATATATAGTAAAATAATAATAATAAAAATATATATAACAAAAAATCTGACCATTTCTAATCCTGTACTCATTTAAGGGAGAAGTGGAGAATAAGTTTGTAAAGAAATCCAGATTACTTACAGACAACACTGTCTTTTCAATGCTAATCTTTCCTTGTTGAAATTTTATCAAGGAAGTAAATGAGTTTTATTTTTCCCCATTACAGGCTTTCATGGGAAAGACTGTTTACAATGTAAATTAAATAATTAACCTGAAAGCATTAAATATTTTGAACAATCAAATAAATATATTTGCATACACTGCATTCATGCTTGCCAGAAATATTCTTCACTAAAGACATAATCTGCTCCTCATGGCCAGTAAATTAGGTCAGTCTCAATACTTACATCACCTTCAGCTGCAAAACTTCTCTCCTCTACATTAAGGAATTAGGCCCATTTTCTTACTTTAGTATTTTCAAATGTCTTACTTTATAAACAGGAAAAGAAAAAAATGGTATTTAAGTAACCTTGGCTTACTTTGAGAGCATCTTGTCTAAATGAGCAAATCTTCCCAAGCTCGTCTAGGGTGTACAGCATGAAGAGCAGCTCAAGTGACTTGCTGTGAGCAGAGATCTCCATATGTGATTCCCACCTGTGACTGTTTGAAGTCATGACAGATGGTCTGGAAATTCATGAATGTGCATGTTCCACACTATGGTTTTCTGCAGTCCTACCCATATTAGGTAAGTCTTGGAGGTGTGAGATGTAAAAGCTTGTTTCTCCTAAGTAACCTACCAAGCCTCATAGTACAGAGTGCCACAAAACAATCCTGGATTGCAAATCATTCTGAGAATGCTATAGAGAGCTGTCATTTTGAGCAAGGACTGGTTGTACTATTCATGTTTTCAGTAATAGATGAGATTTTATTTGTCAGATCAATGAGGAAATGCTCCAAAGTCAGCAATACTACCTTAACTGACCCCTAATTCTTGAAAGAAATATCTCTTTTCAGAAGGAACATGTTTATACAGAGCTGATTTTTGTACCAGTCTAGCAAGGTGAGGTTGGAGCAGGTGGCTTGTGGAGGACTAGCTAAGGAATTTTACATATAGCCCTTATTCATATAGGCAGTTTGATATTTACCCAGCTTTGGGGGCAGAACCCCTTTCACAGGTAGTCCCTTTTTCCTGTATTTTGTGTTTTCAGTGTTCTACTTCCTGAAGTGCAGAGATTCTGCAGTTCATCACAACAACTCTCTTGAATCTGCTCTTGCTATTTGTGGTTCTGAGCATCTGTGAAGTTCCTTGCACATCTCATTCAGTGTAAGCACTGTGGTGACCAGTGATCTGGGCCATGTGCTCAGAGTCAACACAGGGGCAGGAAGAGAGAACAGCACACAGAACAGCAAACTGCTGAGGGAGGATTTGATACCACTCTCTCTTAATAAGATATTAATTTCCCTTTCTTATTTATCTTGCTCTTCACACACACTGTGAGGATGAAACAGTTTACAATCAATGGAGAACAGGACACAGCAATTTCTGCACCACCTAGTGAAGTATTTTCTCTTTGCTAGTGGATAATAACAGTCATTTTAGGGGAAGATGCTAGTGTGGTATGAAATTATGAAAACTTTCCCATTAGGAAGTGCCTATGTTATGTTTCAGACACTTTTGGATTAGTTTGGTTTTTTTGGGATTTGTTGTTGTTGCTTTCCTTGTTTTAAAGTACTTTTTTCAATTTCCCATTAAAAAATGTCCACATCTTTAAGACACCTGTTAAACTCTTCAGGTCTCCAGATATTTTCCTACAGCCAGGTACAGGAGCTGCTTCCCAAGTTCACCCATTCTCCTTGCCAGAGATGTATGAACCAGATCCAAGCTGGAGACCTTTCAAACACGTCTAATGACCTTGCTGTCTCAGCAGGGCTCATTAGCATTGGAACAGCCTGGCTGCTGGACCAGAATGGCCTCATGCCTGGCCAGGCTGGATGATGGATGAAAAGAGTGCCTCAATTTGTCTAAACAACAGTAACTTTTCCCTACACTTTCCCCTACAGAGCAAATATTTTCTTTCATGGGTGCTGAGAAATGCCACCTGCAGGGCAAAAAACAAGGCTAGCTATTAACACACAGGGAATTTTTCACGTAGGATATCAACTTGATCATCTGAGTTTTGAAGAGAAGAGCCTGGAAATACAGATGAGGATTTCTCCTTTCACTGCCTGCAGAGATTTGGGCTCCAGGCTATGGATTTGAGAAGGCAATTTCCACAGGTGATGAAATGCTCTCCTTGTCAAAACAAGACTTTTTTTCACAGATGAGTAGCTGGAAATTTGGCTAGCAGATGATAAGTGATAGGATCTCACAAATCAGCAAATCCTGCCTTCCTCCCAAACCACACTTGTTTTACTATCACCATGATGAAAGCTGAACCTGAATGTGATTAAATTTAAATGTCTCCCTCGGGTGCATAAGAAAAGGAAAAAAGAAAAAGGGAAAAACAACACAATTTTGGAGAAGTAATGCTCTGGCTCAGAAAGGAGCAAATTGATCTGTAAGAAAACAGCATCTTGGATTTTTAAAAGTTCATTTGCTCCTGCTGTTTATACCCTAACTGTAGCCATATCACCCTGGGTTTCTGACATCTCAGTTGGTGATTTTTTAAAAGATTCTGATATTGGATGGATTATAAGCTGCAATTTTTGTCTTTTCATGTAAGTTGGCCTCTAGCAAGGTAGGAAGGACACAAGCCCTATTGGCCTTTAGAAAATGAGCAGCAAGTAGAATCCTGTTTTCCAAACATTTACATAGTTATTAAGTTGTTTTCGTATTAAAGGTTTATTTTGAAAAGAATCAAATTCAGATTCTTTTTTCTGTAGACACTAATATTTTATTCCAAAATGTGAATTGCAGTAGAACAACAACAACAAAAAAGCCTGTTATTCAGTAACATAAAAATTTAACGTTATGTGCATGGCTTTCCCTACACCTATTTCTGAAAAGCATACGGACTTGGAAGTCATAGCTCAGCTCCTAAATCCTAGCAGCATACTTAGCAGAAGTATCTCAGTTGCTCTACCTGTCCCTAACATGGTATGTTTTATTACTAAAGTATCGTCAAGGTATTTTATATTTATTATAAGCAACTAAATACGTGGTTGCCATGTTTCACTCTGGATCCATTTTATTTACCTGGAAAGCTTGTGTCTACAAAATATAAAGGATTGGGAAAACTTACAGAAGTTTGAGTGAAAGAGCTCAAAAATACACCATTTTTTTTCTTCATAAACAAATCTAACAAGTCTGTTATCATCTGCTCTTCTGATTTCATTACAGAGATATCAGAGGAGTTACAATGATATTAGATTGGAGTAACCAAGTAGTGAATTAGGTTCTGTTTATTTCATTACAGCAGCATAAAGCAGATGCAGTGTACACATGGGTCTCTGATAACACGATCACTGAAAGAAAAAAATTATTCATCCTAGTAGTTTAAAAAAGTCTAACTGGAGAAAGCAGTGCCATATTTATTTCTCATCAGTGAAACCTTTAAACATCTGATATTGGGGAAATAAAAAATAAAGTTTGTCATCATTCAGATGACACTGTACTGCATTAGGTTAAGACACACCATGCTTGCAGTGGAATAATTTGCTCAGCTTTCTGGTCAGCACAGTGCTGGACTTGTGTTTATGTGCAAAATCACTTGCCTCTTCTAATTTGTTCATGTGTGCAGATGAATTCTTCTCCTACTTTGTCAGGAATCACATCTAAACTTGTAGGAAAAAAACTGGTGAATACCTGTTTGTCAAATCTCAGGCCATGTCCTCAGTGCCCACCCATCCTTCCTTTCTGCTTGTTACTTTTTTGGTCCTGTGGATTTCAATGCATCTCCTATCATTCTGTCACCATGCCAGAAGCTAACAATCTTCATTTCCTGACTTCACATTCTTGTTCACTTGCTTCTCCTTTAGAGCTCAAGGGCTTTTTTCTCTCCTATCCTCTACCATATTTTGCAAATTTGATCATATTTTATATTTTCACAATTCTCATTAATATTTTTATGCCAAGTTATCACTAATTTACTTTCTAAATAATCCTGTCTGGAGGAAGATGTATGAACTCCATGAGGCAAGTGGCTGCATTTTCTGCACCCGAAATATCTTCAAACTGCATGACACCTCTGTGACTGGAGTCACAAGAGAAGGTCAAGATAAATAACAATGGCTAGAACAAGAGCAGAACCCTTTCTGTGAGGTTATTTGACTGGAGACTAACAGATAAGTAAAAACTTTTCATAGTGAAAAGATGATTAAAGTTGTTATAGTATCATGTTTATAGATCTCTATCTAAATAAATGTAAAATGCTCAGTAAACAAATTGTCTGATAGAAATGAATAAGTAAATAACAGAGCTGCTTGGAAATTTTCCATCAATGAAAAATGCACCTTCTACACACCAACAATATTCCATGAAAAAATGCCTGTGAAATTGGCATTTTCAATGATAAAAACCCCTAAAGTTCTGTTTATTAAGCCAACAGCAATATTTTTGAGATGGTAAATAAATGGATTAAGTAGATACCTACTAGTAACATGGTCTACTGATCTGAAGTTCAAGATGGGGCAATCAGTAGAGTAAAGATAATATTTAGTTTTTTTCTAATGCTTAAAATAGGTGAAGAGTGGAGAGGGAAGGATATCTAATATCTTTGAATTAATTGCTTGGCTTAACTGTCTGAATAAAGCACAACTAGCTCTGTACTCTCCTGCTACTTCTTGTTTCTCTTTCTACACTGGCTCCAGAAATCCAGAAAAATAAATCTTGCAACCCGTAGAGAATATCAAACCTATAAACTTTTACCTAGGCATTCCTACATCTATAACTACCACATATGACCCATACTTTCTAAGTATGCCACTTTGGGATATAAAACAAAATAGAAAATACTTTATGGGATAGTTAAGTGTGCTTTGCATATCCATTGTGCACAGACTCAGGCTCTTTCTGCCAGTGTCGCAAGTCAGCATGGTGGCAGCCACAAAACCTAGAAACAATCTAGGAAACAATACCTACAATAGTGTGATGTGTGAGCTAATTAACATCCTTTGCAAGATAAATTAGTCCAAACACAGTTTTTCACTAAGACACCTAAACAATATTTATATGGCTGAACTGGATTCAGCTGCAGGGGAAAACTGGCTCTCGTGTAAGCATCAGTTAAAACTTAACTAATTATGGATTACTCTGTCTTAAACCACTAATCCCTGGTGAAAGAAGCCTGAAAACAAAGAGGTTTTGCCATGGAGACAATAGTATCCATATCCACTGCAGTTTTTACAGATAGACCCCCCTGGCAGAACCTTTCTGACTGTTGTTTCCATCTAGCACAAAGCACCAACAATGCCCATACTGCCACCAAGCCTGACTACCCAGCACACTGGACCAGGAAGTACATACAAGAGCATGAGATATCCTGTGCCTGTCCTTGGAGACCCCACTAGGTAAAAAATATCACAGCTGTAAGTGCCTGGCAGATATACAAAGCCTTCTTTGTCCCTGCTCTGTTTCTTAAAGATTCTTTATTACCTCTTGGTTCAAGGTTATTGTTAATTGCCAGGTAATTAGTGCAATAGCTTCTGGTTATATTGAAATGCAGGCAGGAAAAATCACATCTGTCTGCTGGTAACTCTGCAGGCAAACCTCAGAGTTGCTGTGCACAATCATACTTAAGAAGCTTGAAAGAGTGAGGAAAGGAAGCTGTCCTAGATCGATGTCATTCCAGTTTTCTGCCATCAGCATACAACTCCAGCATGCCATGTAACTTCTTTCCGTAAAAGTACTGAATCCTAGAGTGGTTAGGCTTGGAAGGGACATTAAATCATCTAGTTCCAACCCACCTGCTATGGGGAGGGATGTCACCCAGTAGATCAGGTTGTTCAAAACCCCATCCAAACCGGCCTTGAACACTTCCAGGGATGGGGCATCTACAGCTTCTCTGGGCAACCTGTGCCAGTGCCTCACATCCCCCAAAGTGGAGAATTTATTTCTAATATCTAATCTAAACTTATCTTCTTTCAGTTTAAAACCATTTCCCTTTGCCTTTCACTATTAGCTTTTGAAAAAAGTCACTCTCTCTCCTTTTTGTAAGTCCCCTTTTACTCTTTCCTTCTTAGTCTACTTTTCATCCTGCACTCCTTTACTAGACAGACTTTTCCCTGAAACAGATGGTAATGAGTAGTGTTTAATGAGTTGCATGGGAATCATCAGGAGAGGAGGGGATAGAGGCTTGCCATGTCCAGAGGCCACAGCTGCAAAATATTCTTCTATCAAGCAAAAATAGAGAAGTGGGAGGAGAAAGTGTCTTCCTTTACCTTATAGTACATTTGGTACACATTGACAGCTCAGTAACCTGCTCTTTTCTTAGCATTTTATTTCAGTAAACCAGTTATTTGCAGTGTTTGTACAAGCAGATTAGTTGTTTGTTTGGTTTTTTTCCTTGATAATAAATACAAAAAATAACACTGCCTCATCAATCTGGCTAAGTCTCTTCATCCTGCTTTCTGCTCCACAATGACCTTTACATGCTGACTGAGTAATGTGTCCCTTACAAGATTTGCAACAGATATAGATTGCTTACCTTCCCTTTCTGCTTGATGACATACTGATTAATAGCACCATGAGAACTAGCTCCTTGTGATCAATTAATCATCTGTCATAATTGTTCAGTAGCTAAATAATTATTAATTTTGGATGTTCGTGATAGTGAAGGTGGACAATGTTAGAAAGGAGAACATGTTCCCTTTGCTTCACTGGGGACCTGAGTCTAAAAACCTCATAGAAATAGATATGTGTCAAGGCATTTTACCCTTCTGTACTTTGAATTCTAATAACTCCTTTCAGGGAATATATCAAAGCATTCACTAAATGTCAGTTGCTGAGGGAACTTGATAATGGAAAAGCGATGCCTTTCTTGGGCACATAGTGAAGGTTTGAAGACTGTGCCAGATAACCCCAGATCAGTTCATGAATAGTAGGATTCATGAGTAAAATTATTAATCTTCACTCACTGTTTAATGACCTATGTGCAGAAAATTAAGCAGATATATTATCCTCTGCTAGTTACCACTGAACAAAGATAAGTATTTGAAAACCTAACTCATCAGAGGTAACAAAGGTGAAGTAGGTCTCAATGATTCTCTTTTTACCTCTAGATCTATAGTTTAAGTTGTCACTAAGAGAGCATGTTAGGGAGTTCATAACAAAAGAGAATTCTGGTACGGCAAGAAACCTAAGTGCTCAGAAGAAAATAGTCAAACACTATTAATTTATGGAGAAGCATGGCATGACAAACTGACTTGATCACATTCTACTAACTTTTAAAATATAGACCTATATAAAAGTGTGTAGTAGTATGTAGGCATAATGTTATCTGAAAAAACAACACTACACTTGAAAGATTAACCCTCCCTAAATTGTTTCTTTACAGAGAGGTTTCACATTTAAAGGTTTCCTTTAAAGCTTGAGAAAGCCAAGACTGTTTCTCTGTTCTTCAAATTCTTTTTAAAAACCTCAAACAAACCTAAAATTTACCTAAAAGGAAAAAACATTACACCAGTCATTCTTTGCTTCTTGTTTGAACACATGTCCTAAGTGCACAGTTTGCAAGCAGAGACATGTAAGACTTCCAAATAATTAAGCATTGTGATGATGTAGATTCTGAAAATGCTATTCTTAATCCTGACTATTCTTAGTCACAACACTATTCCAAAGGACTGATATTCCTTTGAACATTATGTATAGTAACATTGCTGGAGAAGAAAAACCTGTGATGAAATTTGAATATTCTGAGTTTGGTTTGGGCTTTGATATTGAACTAAGTCTTGAGAGTATAGGAGGTAAACAAGCTGTCTTTGTTTTGTTTCTCTCAATTAAAGGAAGTGCTAAATACATTTATAAAACATGCGCGAAGACACAATGGAAAGTAGGTAAACCAAATATTGTAATACTCATGAATGCTGTCCCTAAATTTTTTATCAAAAACAAAGCACTCTTTGGCACATATAGAAACATTTCCTTGCTTTTCTAAATTGTCAAGATTAATCTTCAGTGTTGAAATTTCAAATAAGGATTTAGTTATCCTAAAGATAAACAATTCTTTATATCATTCTGCATTTGTAGAGTTTTACATGTGAAAACTCAGAGGTCTGTAATGGTATTTTATATGAAATTGTAATTGCACAGCTGCATGAGCAATAATACCAATAAACAGTCGAATTATGGAGTTCTTTGAATGGCCAATCCAGTTGGGTAACAATCTAATTATACAAAACTGGTGCAGTGGTTCCCATTCTCTTGAATGAGAACCTTTGGTTATCAAGACCTTGGAAATGCAGCTTTAATGAATGCTACCTAATAGATTATTATTATTACTATTATTTCTGTACAAACATATAAGATGACTTCTATATTATTTCCTTGGTAAATTATATAAGTAGGAAAATAGCTGCTTTATGAGAAATGAGTACCACTGTTGTTAAACTATCCTCGCAAATGATAACAGTTAATTTTGTATTTAATGATAACACTTGAATGCAAAAGCAACATGGAAGTCAAATATTTACATTATGTTGTGTTGCCTCTTGAATAAATGACTGTTCTTAAAGACCAGCTTGAGGATTACATGTAAGCAGACAACAGGCTTTTCCAAAAATAATTCAGCATGATTAATGGTCTTTGACCAAAGAAGTTAATGATATGCTTTCATAAAATGTTAACTCCCACTGCCTGTGGGTCTAGCTATCTGGGATTTTCTTTTCTGTATATTTTTTTTCTGATAACTGACGTTTTTATTTCTACATGTTACTACAGAATGAATTCCCTTGCAAAATATGAAACTGAAATCAAAATAATGTCTTAACTTCCTTTTCATTATCAGCAATATCCAGATTTGCTAAAGTTTAGGTCAGACTCCGAATTTTATTACACCAACATCTTCCTTTTTCCTCTGAATTAATTTTCTCCTTCTCACAGTTGTTTTCACCTATAAATTTACAGCCAGATGTTGGTAGGTTAAGCTGAAACGATGCAAATGAATTAGTAAATTTGACTGCATTTGCTGAGACTAGATAAGCTGTCAAAACAAAATTCTCCTACTGGTCTGTAGAATTTACAACACGAAGGAAAAAAAAAGGAGGGGAAAAAGAAATTAAACCTTCTACAGGGAGTTTACATAGAGCCTTAAAATAAATGGTGGATTGTAAATCATGCTATCCCCTTTATCTTCAGAATTCTCTTCATCTTTATTAAAAAATAAACCAAAGCTAGCTTCAGATCCTGAGGATGGTCCTTTTTGGACCTTGCAGAGCCTTGTATCTCTTAAACTTGTGCTTGTAAGCAAGATTTTCAGTTTTCCGTTTCTGATCTGACCTTTAATTTGAGTGACTTGGAAGAATTCATGGGAGGTGAAGGAATATACTTGGTATAGTAGCAAGATTAATTTCTTCTACTCTTGTTGATGCAGAGGTATCACTTACTAGGATAGAGTGAAAAGTTGAATTTTACTCTGAATATGTTCTCTTTTGACATCTTTACTTCAAACATAAATATATCTATTTGGTGATTTGACTTCACTTCATTATCAGGTCATTGTATCCCAGCACTTGGGACAACAGTTAACTATTAAGAAGAATTCAAAACTGTGTTTAATTACATGAAGCATCTTTAAACATTTAACTCAAGTAGTTTTGGTGCTTGTCCTTTTTTTCTCTTCTAGATATGATTACATGGATAAGATCATGATGCCAGATAAATTTCACCTCTTTAGACTGTTTATCAATATATATATTAATAACTGATTATTATAATTTATCTTGACCCTTATTTATATTGATTTTTTCCAGGGCAAATTTTCCTGGGAAATATTTTCAGGTCACCTTTTCTTTTGAAACAGCTCTTCAGTGACCTAGTGCTGTGTGGTATTCTGAGGTGCTGAAGTATGGGAATAACAAGGTTCTCTTAATCTAAAACACAGCAGTTTGATATGAAATTGGTTAATTGAATTTGCCATAATGGACCATCAATCAGATGAAACGGATTTTGAAACTCCTACATTACTCTGGCAGTTAATTTTTATAAGTGAGTTTATGAGTAACTCAAATATTCCCATAATCTAATCTCTGTAGACTGTTGGGATTTCACTTCAAGGTAGAATTATGCTATATTGCCTGTGCCATAGAGATAAAAGCCTTTTAAATTTTCTCAGACGGTCAATGCAGTGGATTACTTGATTGTTAGTTTATTTATTTATTTATTGTCTCTTAAGATCTTTTCAGATTTGTTTGTACAATTTACCCATCTGTATGAATGCTGATACTTCAACATTACCTTAGTAACTGATGGTCAAAATTATTATTCTTATTATGTATATCTTTTAGCAGGCTAATAGGTACATAGGGAAGAGACAAGCTAGAACCGGACACACAAATTCCTCAGAGAACTGTGACTGTCAAAACACCATGTTCCTCTTGAAGAAGAATTAACAATTGCTCAGCAAAATATATTATGCAGATATGTACGTTAAGTTTTCAGTATGATCAGGGCAGAATTTGCAGAGTTAATTCTCTTGGGAAAACTTGTTCCTATTTTCATTTGCAGAGTTCGAGTTTTCTGTAGATCTTCTTGCCAATAAAAATATTGTCACCTGAAAGCTAGCATAATGACAGTAAACAAGGTTGGAAAGTACATTAAAAAAATGGCTCAAACCCTTATTTACCCAGCATTAATAAATGCCCAGGTGCTTTGAATCCCCTTTGCATTGCTAAATCAGTACAGCAAATGACAGAGGACAAGAGGGAAAAATAAAAGGCATTTCTATAGAAGTAAAAGGGTACACAAGTTCTAATTCTCTCCTAAGCAGAATAAGGGAACTTGACTTAATACCCATGTTCTCTGTTACATCCTTACAACACTGTCAGAACTAATTCCACATTTTACTCTTTCTTGAGTCATATTTTAAGCCTTTCTGAAAGTGGGTTGTAGCAAGTAAGGAGTCCTACTTAAGATCTTCATGAACAAAGTGACAACTCCAGACACAAAAACAGTCTTGGACGTGTGTTTGGAACTCAGATGGGTTGTATCCACTTACGTTTAAATCCCAAGCCTTTTGAAAAAGTTTTCCCCAGCCCTGGAGAGTTCAATATTTCACAGCTCCATAGTCACCTGGTCTTTCAGCATATGCAAAACACAGCATATGTTTTTTACAGGACTGAATTTGACACTCCTTTTGCATAAGTTTTGTGATGGATTATAAAAAAATGTGATGGATTACGTTTAAAAGAAAAAAAAGGCATCACAAAATGTTGTATTATCAAAGTCAGAGAAAGCATAAAAGTGTAAAATACTATTTCATAGCTAAAACTAACAGGTTTGTTTGCTTGGGTTTGGGGGGGTGGTTTAGAGACATTATAGTTGTATCTTTTAATTAATGTAGAATACCAGTGTTCTGACTTTGTTCAAAGAACTTAAGTAAAACAATTCTCACTGGTCGATAACATAATGACGACCTGTTAAAACCTCCGGCTAATGAACTCATTTGTCCTAGTATTATTGTCTAGCAACAATACTCAATATTTTGTACTACTGATATAATGAGATTCTTCTGACAATCTCGAGAATCTGAAGGAAAAACTATGCAATAAAAGCTTTCAAGCTTTGGTATAAAAATGTTGTATAATAACAGGTGGGCTACACTATCCCTTTCAATTTGTTTAGTTTGATTATTGCCTCCTCAAGTCAGTCAGCTTGAAGTCAATGTTAACATTTCAGAAATAATGAATGAACTTATGACAAAATACGGAAGTAAAGTAGGTTCCAGCTGAGTTGTACACAAGAGGCTGACAGACTGTCAGAACCTGTCAGATTTGCACTTCAAACAAATAAAGAGCATTTATAGCTAGCTTTATAAGGAGTTAGTTCATCTCAAAAGGAATAGATGGTATCACAGCTGCTCTGAGAATTCATCATGAATCCATGCATCAAATAAGTGCATATGAAGCTTTATTATATCTGAGCTTTCTGGTGCAGTCAATTGAACAACTCAGCCTAGCCAGGCTTTGGTTTAGATGGGGCTAGTTGGCTGCCATCCAACCTAGGTGAGCATAGATAAGTATAGGTATGAATATAAGATATGCACATACAGGATATATTGGTGGCTGGAGAGGAGGCATTAGGAGAGCAACTCAGGATCGCCATTCTCTAACTTTTAACTGAAAGCCGGTGACTACCACTTAGAAAACAAAGGACTAACCCCAAGGCCATGGACACCAACTGAAACTTTTCATTGTCTTTTTAAAATAGATTTAAGCAGGCTCCAAACTTGTAATTTTTCTATTAGTATTTTAGTTTATCAAAAAATACTTTTCACTAAAAAGTCTAAAAAGAGAGAAGTAGCATAGGTCAGAGTTGGGAAGGCTCTTGAAAATTGCTAGAAGAGATTGTTTTGTTTGGCAAACAAGAGGCAAAATGGAGCTACATTTCTTCTTTGTAGTTATATCAATAAGATAAGCAACAGAGAGTGAGATGAGCTATGTGAGATGAAAAACTGATGTAAGAACGAATATAAATAAATACAGGTTGAAAACTAGATAGTCTAAGCATTGGAAGACTGCGATTTTAGAACAGGCCTACAATCACACTATTGGAAGTAAAAACAAAACTAGCAAGGTTTAAAATGGAACTCAGTTAACTTATATGGAGCATGGTACAGACTGAAGTGGTGAGGAATAGGACCCTGACTCATTAATTTCTCATCAGACCTCTTTTTCTAAATTTTAACCTCTTAAAACTGCCATGGTAGAGAAAAGCACCCTCTCCCTGTCCATCCTGTGATTAAATTGGAGATGTCTCCTACACATTGAGATGAGAGAGAAAAATACTGCTTATGAGTGTCTCCTGAGAGATCCCAAAATTATGGTCCCACCAATCTCTGTGGTCTGAAGTACGTTTCTTTTTAATTTAAAAGAAAACCAACAGGATTAAAGCTCAAAACCACAAATTTTGCTGAAGTTATAAAGGTATTTTAACTTTTTTTTTTCCATTTTGAAGTTAATATAGTCTGGCGAAAGGCAGGAATAGAAAGAAGGAATGGGAACAAGAAAAGAGGATATGCTTGTAACATTAGGCATACTTTGCATGGCAACAGCAAGTAGGCTATAAATCTGTGGTGCTGCTCTGTTATAGGACAGACTACACATAATCTGCACATACAGGTCTTGCACGAGTGCTAAACTTTTCTACTGTCAGGTTGAAAGCATCGCCAATAGCTTCCCTCTGCTTTCTCTATCACTGTCTCAATTCCTTACCTAGTTATGCCACACTGCAGCACTTTGGTTGTCATTGTGCATACCCTATTGTACATGAAGGATATATGCAAATAACTAGGAAAGGCTGTTATCAGTCACTTTGAGATAAGCTTTGGGTTTTTTTTTCTGCAATGATAAGATTAAAAAGAGTATGGGCACAACATCCTGATCCTGCACTGGCAGGTGTAATTGCTGCTCCTGGACAAATGAGGCATAATAACCTTTATTCACTATAAAAACAAGGAATCTAAAAGTCCCCAAAACAACTATAGCAAGGAAAAGGTAGGAAATTGCAGCCAGTGAAATTTGGTTATTCTCCTGATTCAATCAAATCAGTCCAAAGATTACATGCTTTTTGGGTTTAAAACGTGGTTACATCTTACATGTATATGCATGAAATAAGTCCATTTTTAAAAAAAAAGAAAATAAAAAATGCATCTAATAATATTTTATAGACAAGGTGAATATTTGATGTTACTGAAAGGATTTTAGTTGATGTTGATTACTATATATTTGTTCTTCCCTTGTCTTTTCTTCCATTCTCTTCCCTTCATAAAGTCATTTCAAGAAACTTTTTCATTTTAAAATCTACCTCACTCTTATAACTTACAGAAGCCTTTACAAAAGTTACTGTTTACTAGGCAGGATGAAATGATAGAAAAAACTAGGGTGAATGAAAGTTATTGGTTTTACAGGCAGGCAGATGTCACATCCTGAATAAGACCTATTTAGATATTTACTTGTGAGGTAGGTTTCAATGTTCCTTTTGCAATGAACAGAGATCAAAAATATATTCCACATTCTGTTAACCAGATGCCATCAATTTGGGGTGAACAGAATTACTTTCCAAGGTTCATTTAATTTATTGGCTAAATCCCAGTAACTCGTATGTCAATACCTATTGTACATAATTAACCCGAACCTGAAACCCAGGCAAAGTTTCTTCTGGAAAAGCGTTTGTCCGTAATGAATGCATATTCATGGACTTTAACATGAGAAGTCAGGAAGACCATCAGATTTTATCATACACTGCTTCTTTTCCTCCTCAGACTGCCCTTCAAGAATGTTGAGATCTCTGGGGGAAGTGAATTGTATCCCCAATAAGGTGGAAAAGAGACAGTGGATCAACAGACACTAAATGAAAATGGATAGGAAAAAAAATAGAATTTAAAAGACGTCTGGATGGAAGAAAATTTTGAAACTGTTGACCTGAAAGCTAAGGACTTCCCCAATACAATTATCTTAGGATCAAGGAGATTTTTCCAGAACTCCCATTCCATGTGCTCTAGGATGATCACAGTTGAGCAGGGAAGTCGGACCCAATGAACCACTGTGGCCTGTTCCAACTTGGCCCATTCTGCGTCTCTATGAAACACTTTCCTGGAAGTGGAGTGGATGGATTGTTTCCTGTGTTTCCTCTTGCTGCGTTAGCAGACCAGTCTCCTCACAGTCACTGATCTAATGAAAGTTCTTCTTGTACCCATTATGTTGATGGCAGTCCCAACTATTTCAAACTATGTACTGTGTACTACTTACTTCCCTGTTATCAAGTAATTTAACTCCTTGGTTTTCTCTTGGGTCATTTTCCACATTGCCTTATTTCAGTTCCAGTCTCCCTTGTGGAGGGAACTGACTGTTTCTTTCTGGGATAACACCTAGATGAGATTCTAGAAACACTTTTCCCCAAAGATCACTCTTAATAGACAATATGAGTGAGACCTCATCCTATTCAGACTTAGCCATCCTGATACAATGCCAGCAGGTTTTATATACTTAAACATCCTTACACGTCTTTATATCATGTAACATATATCCTTGGCATCATGCTTGGCAAGGGCTTTGTAAACTGAATATGACATTCCTCCTTGTGGAGCGCTTCTTTTCACCCATGGAGTGGGTGAAAAGAAGAAATATAATATTTAATTACAGCAGCAGGTACTAAGCCTCCAAAGTAATTTTTTCGTTGTTGTATAGTAATGCTCGGCAGCAAAGTCTTAGTCCAAGACCTTGACATGACCCATGATGTACAATGAGTTGTGTGATATTTCGGACTGCCCTCAGGGCTGAGTTGGATGGCTTTTAATTGTGTCAAGGCAGACTTATAATAGACTTTAAAGTCTTTTCAATTTTGTTCTTAATGCTATGATAGTGGCTCAGTTTGATAACACAATTTCAGAGCATTATCATGTAAGTAGCTTTCACATTGAACTAGTGAAATATAACAACAGGATAAGAAAAGCAATGTATGCTAGACACCTCTTACAATAAACTTCTGCATCTTTTCACCAAAAAATGACATCTGTGACCTTTTTCTTCCCTTTTCAGTACAATGTAGTATGAAAAGCTCTTCTCTCCAGTTAAAAATAGATGACCCCACCTATTAAATGCTGTTCAGAAGAACATTCTTGTCTGCCTGAAGCCAAAGAAAGAAGGTAACCATATGAAATGATAAAGGCAAATATATTTTTGTGTTCACGTTTTCTGTATTAGCTTGATAAAAATCTGTGACAAGGACAGGAATATAATTAACAATGGCACACAGGTATCCCAGGTTTCTTCCTCCTTGTTCAGAGAAATAAAATCCAATGTACTTGGAACACGCAGGCATTGAATTCTAGAGATAGAACTTCCTCGAAAATTAACCCATTCAGGAAAGAGTTAAATCTCCTTTCTTTGCATGATGCATAAACAACCTCAAAACGCATTCAGCTTTCTCACTTGTCTCTGGGTATATACATATTTATTTTACAAATGCCATGCTATTTTATTTATTTAATTAATAACTTATTTTATAACGATACCTGTACATTTCTTCATCCTCTGTAACTCTCAACCAAACTCTTTGTAGTAAAGAAAGTTTTTCACTTAGATAAAATCTCTCAAGGAGGGACACCTCTTTAGGTGCTGACAGTATAACTTTATTGCTTATTTTTTTATTTACTTGCTAAATAATAATCTATTAGAGTATTTGCTGAATACTTTTGATCATTAGCCATCTTTCAAGTATTTGTCTATAATTTCTGATTCAAAGTGATATCAGCCATGTATGGCATATAGTTTGGCTAAAGACTATTAGCAGACTGTTGGCTACTGTGAATTGTTACAGATTCAGCAATTTGTGTAGAGTTTTTTGCACAGAAAGTGACACTAATTGAACAAGTATGATGTGCTCAAAAGCATAAAAGCAATGGTATTTTATACATAAAATGATGTCTTTTTTTGTTAACAGTCACACAGTGCAGAAGAATGTCTTAATCTTTAAAGTTTATGGCAAAAACAACACTTCCCCAATGTTGGGACTTTTGTCAAATTGTTTTTCTGTGTTGGATATGGTAAGTAATAAATTATTTTAGTAGGAATATTGGTCACATTGTAAAAAAAATGGAAAAGGAATGGTAACTGTCAAATGTAGGTGTAAGCCACATGACAAGTTTAGCAATTAAAAAAAAATATATATATATATATAAAAGCTATCTGATATGCACCAGAACTGAAAAAGAAGGAATTCAATATTTTTGTAAATGGTTTTTGATTCATTAAGAATTGAACCTTTTTGTACTTCACTCACCACCACCTGCTTTTCTGTTCCTTAACCTTTAAAGACTTCTGCCCAGTGCTGCTGTATAGCACACTGTGCTTCAGCTTCATTTTCCAAACAAATCAAGCAAGAGCAGCAACACTGCATTGGTTTGACGTGCCCGAGCACATCTAGAAAATATTAATCTTAGAGTATATGCTTTCTGTTTTGGCAGAATCTGACTCTCCTGAGGACTCCAATCAAAAGTAGAGCAGTATTATGGTCCCCTTTTTACAAAGAGAAAGATAAATCAGGAAAAAGATTTTTAAGTTTTTCTACTGCCAGTGCATCACTGGATGATAATTTACATATAGATAGCCACAAAAAATACAGATAACCATCAAAAAGAATTGTACACAGCCACTGAAACATGAAAAGTCGTGTGACAAAAGGCACACTAAAATTCTGTGCCTTACCCACATAGTCATTTTTCCTCCCTGAGAAGTGTTGGCCTCATTTTCAAACAATAGGCACAAGCATTAAACCCCTGGCACCAATCTCCATGGTGGGCAGAGCTGCAAACCTTAAACCATGTGCGTGATACTGAAAGTACATGTTTGATTCTTGGAGAGCAGGGTTTCTCCACACAGGTATTATTTACATTTGGCTCTACATGTTTGGGAGTGAAGGAATTAACTTGGGGGTTAATACACAAGTACATTTGATGCCCTGGTCACCAAATCTCATAATGAACTTTGAAAGTTTGCCTGTGATGCTGCTGAGAGAATCTGAATTATTGAAGACATAGCCTGACTGTTATGCATGTGTCTTGCTCTACTTACACGGGATTAAAATCAAGCAAAATACAGATCAGGAATAAAAAACTTATAATAATAAAGTTACTTCTTTGATTTTCCTCCTTGGAGAAGCCAACAAATAAAGAACATTATTAGGACATCAAACACTGATTTAAGTAGTGTCTGCAGCTAAGCAGTAGTTTTGCCTTGTGAATCTGTTGTACAGGGAGAGCAGCCATAATTTAATGGATTAAATTTGAGTTTAAGAGATTACAAACTCCAGTCTGCAAAGTGAATCAGCCCCTTGACGATAATGTGAGTTTGTGCTGGAGCTTGAAGCCTCTGAACCTCAGTGACCTCGCTTATCTGTACAATATGGAAAGCAAAGCTGTTATCTAGAAGCACAACAGGTGTAGGAGGCACTAGGAAATCTAAATTATTAACAAAACTGGGCTTGGCCAGAGATTTTCCATATCATATCTTTCTTCCCCCTCCTGCATTTGAATATATGACAGTTGAATTTAATGAGAGGGAAGAAAAAAACAAAACCCAAGCCACCAAACTCCTTGTAGAACACAGATTTTTATTTTCAAGATTCTTGAGAGTTGTAACTTTTTTTTTTTTTAACTTCATCGATAAATAGGACTTCAAGACTTCCATAGGGAGCTTCTACTTAGGTACCTTTCTCTCTGGTTTATTTTATTTGACTTTTTTTCACAGTAGTCAACCTTTCAATTAGCATGACTACTTTTCCATTCCGTCTCTAGGCTGCTCTGTTGCTACTACAAGTTTTCAAAGAACCTTCTTCTTCCCCAAATTCTCTCTTGCTTTTTACATTTACTCATAACTTTGTTCAGAGACTTTGCTTGTAGATAACTTTAACAGTTATAATTAAGAAGTTACACAATATCAGCAACACGGAGGATTCTCATTTAACTCCAGTATTAAACCTCAGATTTTATGTATCCCTAGTACAGCGTTTTCCTTCCTGGCTCTGCTAAACACAAAAGTTATTTGCAGGCTCAAGGAAAATTTTACCCTGTGTTTGCTGTCATAAAGTCTATGTCTTGGCATAAAGTCTATGTCTTTCTCACCTTCTCTTTCAGGAATAATAACAAATAACTTTTGAGGAGTAACTGAAAGTATAATCCAGCTAGGTTTTTTTCACAATCACCAGAATGATTGGACCTCAAAAAATAAAAAAGTAATTCAGATGGAAAGAAATCAGATTGTTGTGTCCTTTAATCTCCCACAAATCTATTTGTATCACAGTCTCTTTCTTTCCCTATATAACCATAATAGTGCAAAGCTGCCCATACCTCCACTGACTTAAAAACAACAAAAAAAGCTACACCTACAAAAGGAATGGATGTTGCTTACCAGGAAAGAAATTACCTGTGCGCATTACTAATCTTGTGACTCTGTAGGATCCTACTGTCCCTATTGACTTTGACTCTGGAGAACAAGAACTTATTTCTCAGAGACTAAAAGCAGGAATTGTGAGTGGAATTTCCATCAGTGTATGTGGCTCTAAAGACAAATTAGTCTGTTCCTCTGCATTATCACTTGGAGCAGAATTTCACTAAAGAACACCTGTATCAAAAGTACGTCCTCACGTTCAAATATAGCTTAGCTTAAAAGGGCTCAGACAGTAGCTAATCTATCACAACTTTATACACTGCGCTCCATGGGGTAAGTTACACTTGCAGATAAAAGGAAGACTTTGTTCCTAGTCTAACTTAGTTTCTCTTCACCTCCCAGGCACTGCATCTTATTGTGCTTCTCTCTACTAGTTTAAAGAGCCTTCTCATACCAGAGAACTTTT
Source organism: Atrichornis clamosus (assembly GCA_013400975.1). NCBI lineage: Eukaryota > Metazoa > Chordata > Aves > Passeriformes > Menuridae > Atrichornis > Atrichornis clamosus. Next base: position 294,037 of record WBMZ01008319.1, read on the forward strand.
CCCTATGCAGGACATACTGACTTTCTTCTTTTTAAGATTCTTAGCCTGAGTTACTTCACTCTTTCATTCTCCTTCAGGAATGTTCTAGTGAAATGTTCCTGATGCTTAATTAGTCATTTTTTGAACCTTTCGTCTCCCTGGTCCTTCCACCCCAAAATAGTTCCACACAAAGTTGGACATCTTCAGAGCACAACAGAAGTCAGAGAACCAAGGGAAAGAGGAATTCACCACCACTAGTCTTAGGTACCATCATTCCATCTGTTTACTACCTTATCTCAGTTTTCCTGTCTTTGGACATCCAAAATTTCTTAGATGGAAAGGAGCTGCTTAATGGGAAACATCACAGGCTTTTCACATTTTTATTTTAAATTTTGAATTTTCTTTGCATGTTTCTATCAAAAATTAGACATATGAAAATATACAGCACATTCAGACTGAGATATACAGCTGCTATATAGTATAGGGCTTATATAGATAATCTAAGGTTTATTAGTGCTTTTTTTTAAGCTGTCAGATGTGTGTAGAAAAAGCTCAAAATGTGTTTCTTACTCAAGACTCTTTGGGGACTTTGTTGAAAGGCAAGAAAATCAATTGTTTTTATAGCAACCTCATTTCAAACATGGGCTGAAGCACACATTTATCAATAAATCAGCTTCTATGAAATGTAAGTGAACAAAATAAAATAAGAAATAAAATATTCTGCATTTATACAGCCAATCCTATGTACTATTTCAAACAAATTTAGAGTGATGAATAAAAACCTTTTTATTACTGCAGGACAATGTAGATATGATTAATGTCTTATCAGAAGCCCCACAGATAAAAGAACTAAACTGAGATACACTTAAGGTATGAGTCCCTCTTGCCCTATTTACAGTGCTTTTTCATAGAACCTTCTAAACTTTGTAAAGATCAGAGCTAGCTTAATTTCTTTTAAATTCAGTCTGGAAAGAAGTTATTCCATAGAAACCTTTGTTGAATAATGTATTTGGATGAAGATTGTTCAATCAACTCTATGAATGTACAATGTTTGAAACTGTATGTGAATATGCTTTGTAAGAAGTTCAAGTACTAGAAGTGGTTCATGGGCTCTTCACAGCAAGCAATCGCTTATCAAGCCACATGACAGCAAGGTATATGATCACAACATCAGTTCAATGCAAAAAGTGATTTTCTGAAGAAATCATGACAGTTGGCTTATAGATAACTGTACTGCTTTTGCTGTCAACTTTTAAATAATAGGCTATAATACAAAAAAACCCTCCCAAAGCTCTTGTAGTAAAAAGTCTTGACAGCTATATGATTTTTAGTATTTCAATATGAGATTTAACAATTTAACTCTTGAAAACTCAAGAGCTTTCAGCCTGCTCAGCTGTAAGCTTAAAGAATACAATGGACTTCATCACCAAACTAAAATATAAAATCATATATTTCTAATGCCTCAGAAATAAGCAAAGGAAAGGTACTGTTTATTCACAAATTCAAAATTTTTTGTACATTGTGCCAATGACAATTTTCCTTAAAGTATGGGTGTATAAGAACAAGGTCAACATCAGAGGCTTTCCTACTTTTGTGTTTGGACTAATTTGCATCACATTCTTCTTAGAATTTACCTCGCAAAATGAGGAAGTAATTTTCTATGTTATAATGACTTAGAGGAAGGTATGCAATATCAAATCCATATTTTGTTTTAAATTTGTAATAAACTGAGTATAGTGGTTTCAAACAAGAAACTGTGATGGAAGACAGTACTGGTAATCTTGGTGATCTAGCTGCACTAGCTGAAAAACAGCAGAGTGATGTCAAAAAAAAAAACCAAAAACATAGAAGGAAAAGGAACACCAGAAATGGCGTATTTACATGCATATGTGTCCTGGAGTTGCCAGAGCTAGATTTCTCTCTCCTCCTTCTGATAATTTTGAGGACAGAGCTAATTAATTGATTACATTAAAATGGAATGATGAAAGGGAAGTACTTCCCAGTGGTGTCCAACAGAATGATATGGAGAGCTGAGAAACCTCATCATCTATCACTCTGAAATCTATGAGAAGATTTGTTACTGAAGTACCAAAGCAAAATCTAAAATGAGCCAAACTATAGTGAGAAGAAATGACAAAAGAGACTGCCAGTGTTCCGAGGGGTGATCTGAGGATCATCCAAGGGTTCTCAGTTTTGCTCAGAACAGCAGTTTGTAACTAGAGGTGTTCATGCAGGTGAAGATGTTCAAAGAGAAGGTTGACCAAAGACAGTTAAGCATCTCCTCTCTTAACTTGGTAATGCATGCAGGCTTTTCTCTACAGACAGCAGGAAAGGAAAGGCATTTCTGAAAACTTCCACAGAGCCAGCCCGAGATTTAACCTTTCCCACCAACTGCAAAGCAAATCAAGTCACCTCCATGTTGATGAGATGCAGCAGGCCAAGGGACTGGGAAGAAGGAGAAGTTTGAGCCCACACATCACACACATCTATTGGAACTTTCCCTTCTTCCCAGTCCCTTGGCATAATGCCTACATATATTATGAGCTCTTATACAGGTGTTCACCCTGTTTCAAACCCAATACAATGTCTGAGTTGTCATTCACTTTCAAAAGGCCGAACTTTTTTTTCATAATAATCACAGGATATAGTAAGTGCTGGGAGATAGGGGACCTAAGATTTTAGCTCTTCACAGCCCCAGGGAACTGGAGCCAAGAATTATTATATCTCACCAGAATCTCTTCCAGGGGTTACTTTTGGGAAAATGTCTCCCTATTTTTGCTTGAGCAGAGCCATGGCACGAGAAAAATGCACAAGCTCACCCAGTTGTAAAAAAAAATTAAAAAGGAGACTGTCTGCAGCTGTGGTCCAAACATGACTTAAGAATTATGAAGAAAGTTTTTATATTACATATTTTCTCCTTTTCTACTGAATTTAGCTGAGATGCAAGTACTTACTTATTCAGCAGGGACAGACATATTTCTCTACATGTGTAATAACATTACTTCAGATTCCTAGGGAAAGCCATGAATAACTGAAGCAGGAGAAACATAATTTTTGTGACCATTGTCACTCAAATTATACCTACATGTCATTTCAGGGGTCTGAGCCTCTGTTGATTGAACACCTGTATAAAAGATCGTAATATATTTCTTATGATTTTGTCAAATGAGGTCAACAAATACCTATTCATAGTTCCTGTTACACATCTTTCTTGAAGGGGATTGACAAGTTCCTCAGAAAAAAAAGCTGATTTCTTTCTGTTCTGATGGTGAGAATTAATTACAATAGAGAAATAGAAATAGGAAATAGAAAGCAGTCTGTAAAAGAAGAAGGGATCTGCACTGGGGTGAGAGAAAGCAAATGACAGGAAAATGACAACAAAGTAGAACTGACTGAAGTGGGATTTGAAAGGGAAGCATCACGCATCTCAAGGTCTCAGCATTTGGGGGTTTTTTTGTTGGTTTTGGGGGGTTTTTTGAATGCCTTCACAAGCACAGGGAGAAATTTTATTTGCAATGTTATCACAAAAGTATAAATCTGCCAAAACTAATAAGATGCCTTGAAATGTATGTTTATTAGAATAAAGTAAATATGTGAAGGAACCCAGCTTGATTTCATTAGGATATATTTGCAATAACAACAACAACAGCAGCAAAAAGAATGGAGATTTTTAGAGGATGTGGCAAGAAATACGAGTGATAAATGAAGAGTTAATTTTTTTTACTAAAAAAGAAAAAAAGGAAACAATGACAGAAAAAAATAAAATATATAAAACTATAAAAAAATGAAATTCAAATATGACACTGGGGGAGGGGTGGAAGAAGATAAAAAATAGAGTTCAATTACCTACCAATCATTTTTTAAATTTATTAATTATAACAAACATTTTAATCTCGTCACTACATCACATCTGAGTGCCTAAAAGTCAGAAAGGGTTTATTTTCACTCCTTCCCTCCAACAGACAATTAATGGATGATGATGTCAAGTCATTATTCCTATATAACTGTTAGTCTTTGCTTTTCCTATGGCAACAAAAGAATTGTTTTACAATGGAGCATTCAGTGCATGGATCTTAATTCGGAAATATCAGCTTTGGAAGGTAGTGTAATTTCCCCAGTTTGTTTACCAGTTTGTTTTCCTGTACTGTGAAAAGAGACCAGTCAAAGTAAATATCATGGATGTGTGAGACTTCTCCTCACCCACCTTTCTTCTCAAAAGTCCAATTAAATAACACTGTAGCCATCATCCATACTACTGCTCAGTCTTCTGATAGTAAAATATCCCTGTCCTTTCACACACAGACAGGCTGAATACTAGAGAAGGGATATGGCCTCTCAAGGTGGAGATAAGCAAAGTTTTAGGAATGACAAAACCTCTGACCTCTGAAAAACCTATGAGTATTAAGAACTCTGATTTTAAGATGGCCCGTGTTCTTCTCTGATGTGTCTTGCCCAGCAGTTGATATTCATTATGATTACTTTGGCCAATGTAAAGTTCTTGAGAGTCATTGCAAAAACATAGGTATTGTGAAGGTTATATTGCACTTCGAAAATAGTAAAGCTTAAAAGTGATATTAACATGCACTTAATTTTTTAAAATATTTACAAGTCATCAAAGCTGTGTTCACATTAATTTAGAAACAAAATTATTCTTTTTTGGTTTTTTTATTTTTTTTTCTAATAAACCTTAAGAATTATGTCTCTATGAAGGGTTTGTCTGCCAGATTTATAGGGACTATTATTTATATACCTAAAAAAGATTCAATTTCCTTCCATACAGATGTCCTCAAACAAGGAACAAACAGGATAAGAAATGTTGAGGGGAAGAGGAATTAGCTTTCAGAAGTATTTTTTAACATTGGAGAAACTGTCCTTTTGATATTAATGACAAGAAGGCTGAGCATTACCATAGGGAAGACAATAAATAAATAGGGATAAAAGTAATCCCAGGTTATAATCCTATTATAAACTTTTATAGAAGGTAAAACTTTTCTCCAGACCTTGCAGAAAGATGGGATGTCATATTTCAGGAAGGATAGGAACAGTGCAGTATCTTCATTGACACTTTAGTTTTGAAATTACGCAAAATTGATCAGAATAAATTAGCACCATTGTGTTGTCAGATGCAAAGAAGGGGGAAAATCTTCCTGACTACTGCTAGAAAACCAGAAACACTGAAAATTGGAGCTTTTGTGGCATTTATAAGGACATCTCTTCTGGGATCAGTAGATCTGACAGTGCTGCCTTGCGTACCTTGCGGAGAGGTAGTTATATCATGGAGAACAGCAAACTATCAGAAAGAGTAAGGAAGACTGCATGGCTAATAGAGGAGAGATATTATGCTAGAGATATCAGAGTTCATATCCACCACCCCGCTACTGATTTGGTCAGGTAGATCCTGTGATCAATGCAGGCAAAAAGAAAGACATGACAAAGCAGACCAGCAGTTGAAACTCAGAGTCTGTGGTACTTCTTTCTGATTCACATGCTGAAAGACCTGTAGTGAGAAATTGGCCAGCTTCATGAACATGCTACTGAGATTGCAATCTAAAGTATCTTAATTTCTGCACAGCAAAGCACTGCTTTTCCTGGGAAGAGAACTGTGAAAGAACAGATGAATTCTGACCTAGAAAAAGTAAGAACAATAGCACTCTTAAATTTTTTTTTTTTTAAGTTGGGGAAGACAAGGATTGATTTTCATGTAGTCAGCATGGGGAGCTGTACTAATCACAATTTTCCATCATACTTACAATGATTTTGGTGCTGCTAGAATTTCTGTCCTTATACAAACTGCAGACAGTTTTTTGCCATTCATATTGTCCCCATTTCACGTAACTTGAAAAGTTCCAGGGGAAATGTACTGATGAACTCAGTCATATTTTCAATCATCATATAAACACTTCTTAGACAATGTAATGTCAACGAAGCTGTTTTTACGATTTTTTGGGGCACAAATAGTAATCTCAAAACCATTAATCAGGTTTATTTATCTGCTTTCTGGAACAAACTAAATACAGAAACAAGACTGCTGCAATTTGTTGCATGACGCTTTTTTATAAAATAATAATGAGAAAACTTTTTTAAAATGTACCTGAAAGAGAAAGCTGGATCTGAAGAGAATACATAAAATTATTTTAGGGTGGGATAGGATGAAATCCAAAGAGCAGAGCAAGATCAGAAAACAAATAAGAATCTGTATATACTGTGGAAGAAGACATGAAAATAAATTGAAGCTTGAGGGAAGGATGGAATGGAAAAGGACAAAACTAATAATTTATTTACCAGTGCTGTCATTTAAAATTCTAATTTATGTACCCATCTATCTCACTCTATGCTGTGTGTAACAAAGCTTTCATCAATACAATATAAAGACATCAAGTCCTTGAGCTTTGCCCTCCCCCGGAAGCACTGGAGGATATTTTATTAATGATTGCTCCTGCCTCAGATCTTCCTCTCCTGAAGGTTAGGAGGCAATGAAACAGCTGAGCAAGGGCCGTTATTATCATCCTTGGCTCTGATCCCTGTACTTCTGACTGTCTCTAGAAATAGGTTTGGAAATACCTGAAGAGCAATGAGCTCACCGGGGAAATTATCAGCTTCAAAAAACCAAATACCATTACCAACAACCCCACCATAAAAAAGTCTCAAACAAACTCATTTCTTTCAGGACACTTCCTTTTCATGATGTTACCAGCTGGAAGAACTATCTCTGTGTAACTGTTCTAACCTTGGTCCATGTTGGCATGGCATGCAGCTGTAGAGCAGAGCAAAATTCTGCTGTGACATGAGCATGATGGTTCCCATCTGCTTCCCTCGAGGGACTTTTGGGTCTCTCTTGATGCAGCACCACGGCACTGGCCCATTTGGAAACCTGAGTTTTACACAGTACATTGTACTGTGCCTCCAAACACTGCGTTTATGATTTTAATGATTCTCCCTCCTGCTCTGCACTCTGACTCCACTGTTTACACGTGCTAAGAAATCATGTCACTTCATATTACACAGACATCATTTTATGTCTCTTATTAACATATATTTCATTCTCAAAAAAATATTTTAAGATTTCAGTTAAAACCCTTATATTCACTCTTTATCTAATGTTGTTAAACAGTGATTCTAAAGTGCTTTATAATCTTATTACTCTGATGTTTCAAGCACTGAGGCTAGTGATGAGGCTACTCCAATAATAAGTGAATAACTCTGCTCATTAGTTTTATAGATGGGACTGGAACTCTCACCATAGTAATTTATAATCTGACATTATCTAAATTCCCACAGAGAAAACATACAGCATAAAAATACTTGAGATGAGATGAGAACTTTAGAATAGATTTATCAAACACATTATTTGATAAAGTACAACAGTCAATTTCACAATTTCACAATTTTCACAGTTTCATCAACCTCATGTGAAACTTCATAATAACATATAATATTAAAAGAGAACAGCCTTAGAAACAACTCACAGCTGCTCAGAGCAATAGCAAATAATGAAAAAAGGCAAATTTATGAACAGAATGGTCAACTCAACAAGAGGGAGATTTTCTGCAGGTAGATCTATGTACCCACATCACTTTACATTGTAATCAATACCTGGGTAATCCACTTTCAAGAAAGCCAAATAATAAGCATAACATAAAAGTATTCATTTTAAAATAAGTATTTAACCACTACATTGTTACAGACATACTGAAATACTAACACAAATCAACCTGATTCTGAAGAAAATTTGATTACATTAATTTACTCTATGTTTTGAAATCTTAATTTTCCCTCAGGTTATCATTCAGCTAGCTTTTCCTGTCTAAAAACATTCTGTTTCAATGTAACACTAGCTATGACTTGTACAATATGTTTTTAATCAAATTTTAACCTTCTCGGGTGAAAAATCCTTGAGCAGAGAGCTGATATTTGTGAGCTCTGTACAGTCTTGTCTGTTTTAGCCCCATTTTCTTTAATTCAAATGTCATAAAACTGTCAGTCTTAAACTAATAATCCGAAATCACAAAGCAACCTGAAATTAATATATTTAAGTCCGTTATTTTCATTCAGTGTATTTTCATTCTCATTCTATATTAAGTAAGATAGAAGGAGCTGGAGTAAAGTGCACAAGAAAGGCAAAATATACACATTATTTCAGATGCTCTGAAATGTTAAGGAGGACTAGTCACAGAAATCTTTGGAAAATGAAAGTTACCTATTAAGACAACAAACATTGAAACAATTCATGTGGGTCTTGATTTCAGATCTCTTACTGGAGAGTGTTTCTCTCAAGCTTGGGGCTTGGAGACAAATCTTCCAAGTGGCACTTAAAATGCAGGCAAAGATTCCTAAATGCCAATTTCAGTTTTGAATTGACTATGATCAGGATAATTGAGTGCATGGAAGGATATGCCCCAGCTACAACTAAGGATACTGCAACTTTCACAACATCTTTACTTTGAGATGTCGACAGTATCAACAGAATTTGAGCTACAAAACTGGAAAGATACAAGATTAAGAAAGAAATAATGGATTTAATGGCAGTTAGATGAACATCTAACACAGCATCCTTGAAAGTATCTGCATAACATTGCATCGTCTTTCTGTGTTTCCACAGAGAAGTAATTAACAGAGCTGAAGTTACCACAGAGAGTACCAGAGGAAAAAAGCAGCCTACAAAGTAAAGAAGCAGCAAGTAGAGATATGAGCTATCCCAGTCCGTGATATGAGCTGTGCTATTTTCTCTGCAGTTCCCTGTTGAGCTGCAGAGGTAAGTGCTGGGTGTGATCCACAGTAAAGGAAGAGAAGTCATAGAAGAGATCACCAATGATCCAAGAAGAAGCCATGGGACCATCCCAGCTATTCTGCGCTTGATTTGCAGCAGCAGCCACTGGGTGACATTGATAATTTTTACACAGTAGAGTACATAGAGCCAGGTACTGAACCACAGGCTGGCATGGTTTACAAACATCCACACAGCGCCAAAGTCTTTGTACACCGAAGCCAACTTAAACACATCTGCAAAGTAGAGACTGTGGATGTGCATCAGCACTGTCACCTGCAAGATAAGTCTTGAAGTGCTCAGAAAGATCAGGATCATATCAGCAGAAGAAATTTTTTTGCTTTTGATCCAGTTAATGATATTAACAGTTGTAATAAATCCATTTCCAATAAATCCAACAACAACTTCGATAGCTATAAAGCTTATTGAAATGATAAGAAGTGTTGGCAACATCTTGCTGCTTTGTTCACTTCTGCCT